>PVHP010017188.1:0-34836 GCA_004024765.1 Zapus hudsonius
TCTTTAAATTAAATTTTATTCTTTTTAAAAATGTTTTACTTTCATATCCCCTTTCCTCCCAAGTAAAACATTTTGCCTTGTGCATGTACTATCATTCCTTTTATGATAGTTAAGTAGCTATATAACTAATACACCACCCAGTCTCTGTGTGGGACCTAAGCAAAGATACACAGCCCCGCACCTACAAAAGTAAATATTAAAGGAGAACTAATCTACTTGCATTTCTAGAAGGACATGAATTAATTAGCCATACTATTCAAAATTAATTAATTTTTATTTTATTACATGAATTAATTAGCACTATTCAAATTCCTTTCCTCCTTCCCTGTTTCTCTTCTAGGCAGCTTCTCTCAGCCTAAAACCCCAAATTTACCCATTCCCAACCCTGCTAACCCTCCTGCACCCACAAGAAAGGCCAGGTGGGCTCTGCAGCCTTCCTGGAATCTTAACGCTCAGGAGGCAGAGAAAGAAAATCCCTGTGGGTTTTTTGTTTGTTTGTTTGTTTGTTTTACGTTTCTTAAATGATCAGAGGAAAGAGAAAAGAAGAGTAAAATGTGACATGCAATTTGAAGTTCAGGATCCAGAAATAAGTGGCATTGGAACCAGCCACACCCATGCCTCACGTAGATGCCTTCGGACCTTCACTGCAAAGGTAAGCAGCCAGAGCCCATTGACTCGTGGAGCTCAAAATATCGACTTCTCTGGACTTTTATAGAAAAACCTGCTGACCCTTGCCTGTCTCCTAACACTCCAGTCTTATTTGGTTCAGGAAGTTACACTGGTGTCTGCTTAATATTTAGACAGCAAAAGGTCACTGGAGGTAGCTAACATGAACTTTTCCGTCCTAGGAAAAATAGGACATCACATTTATTATTTGTTCTGAAACCCCCTCAAGCCTCAAGGTGGCTAGGTGTATAAAGAAAGTGCATATTTATAGGAGAAAGTCAGCAGGCCCTCCTGCGTGCTGTGGATACTATTTTCGTTTTTTAAAAAATTAAAATAGAACCAAAACCTTTTTTGAATTGTTATTTTTACAGAATTTTGAGTTAACAACCAAGCCAGAGTTCATTTGCATGAATGAATGCCTTTGCTATTTCACTTGGATCTCAAGTATCTTTTTTCTTTTTGTTCATCAATGAATATGCCCAATTATTTTCTACTGAATAATGGCTCTTTTCTGCCTTCAAGTAGGCTATACTGCCTAAAAGCTGGGCACTTGTGGGATAGAAAAGTACACGCATTTAGTCAGCTACTCCTTCCAAAAGTAGCTACTGAAAGTATTGGAAGCTTGAGAAGTCCTGGGTCTGGGAAGATGGTTCAGAGGTTAAAGGTACTTGCTTGCAAAACCTGTCAGCTTGGGTTTCACTCCCAGGCTCCCACATAAGCTGGATGCAAAACAGAGACACAAGCATCTGGCATTGGTTTGCGGCAGCAAGAGGCTCAGGTGTGCTCATGTACACAGATAAACATGCAAATAAATACTTATTATTAAATAAAAGACAAGTTCTGTTTATATCCCAATATTGAAATACTACATTATGTACAGGTTAAACTATAAAATTACATAATCAGTCCTCTCTTCTTTTTCCTTCTTCTATTCAACTTCTTATAAATTCTTATAAATTAAGATTTGAAGACCTCAAGACTTGTTCTTTCATATAAAATCCAAGGTCACTACTCCCTAGGCCCCTTCATCCCCTTTTTCTGGTGTTAGGGACACAATTGAGCCTCCTACCCTCATATGCTGAAGCCTCAGGTTTCAGCTGCTCAGACTGCAAGTTCATTTAGAGACAAGGTCCTTAACGAGGTAACAAACCCCAAATGAGTCCATCGACCCTAACACAACTTAACCAGTGTCCTTAGAAAAGCTCAGCATATAAACAGGTACAGGATGTGCACACAGGGGGAAGGCCATGTGAGCACATGGGAAAAAGACAGCCATCTTGCTGCCAAGTAGAGCATGCCCGGGAGAAACCACACCTTAGGTAACTCAATCTTGGATATTTGGCCTCCACATCTGTGAGAACAGATATTTCTGTTACTTCGGCTTGAACAGGTGAATAGAACAGGGGACCTGAGGACAAGCTTCCTGAGGGCAGACACTTGTATGACCAGCTGTGTTCTCAGCGACTTGGACTATCCCCAACAGGTGGTAGACTCTCAGTAGGCATTTACTAAGCAGATGGTAGAGTATTAGTTCTTTACTTGTGGCTGTGACAAAATACCCGACTAAAGCAACTCAAGCTGGATGTGGTGTCACATTCCTTTCATCCCAGCACTTGGGAGGCAGGGTAGGAGCTCCATGAATTTGAGGCCAGCCTGAGACTACAGAGAGAGTTCCAGCAAGACCTTGCCTGAAAAAAAAAAAAGCAACTTAAGGAATAAGGAGTCTATTTCAGCGTATGTTTCGAGGGGATAGATATAGTCCATTATGATTGGGCAGGCTTGTCAGACAGAGGACAGTTGGTAACAATTCATGGATAGTCCCAAAGCAGAGAGCAAACAGGAAGTGAGGCCTGGCTATAAAACCTCTAGGCTTGCTTTCATTGACCCAAGTCTTCCAGCAAGGTTCTACTTCCTGAAGGTTCTACAATCTTCCTGAACAGCGCCACCAGCTGGGGACCAAGTGTTCAAACACATGACAGCCCATAGGAGACATTTTATGTTTAAACTACAAGGACAAAAGAAACTACAACTCCCTAGGCCTCTGCTTCCTCATCCAAGACCATCATCCCCTGCCGCACTGGATCCAGAGGGAACAGGTGTATGTGTCTTTTATCCACAGAAAACCCTGTGAGGTCTTCTTCATTTCGGTACCCATTGTCACAGTCATAAGTGGTTCACAGTTACTCCAAAGGTCAGTTTCATCATGAAATGAGTAGGAGAGAGAGAGAGAGAGAGAGAGAGAGAGAGAGAGAACATGGTAAAGTGAGTTGTCAGTGGTCACCTGCAAGGATGTCAAGAATACCTGGATGACCACTACTTTGGAGCCATCTTGACTGTGCACACTCTGGAGAAGGAAAGACGTGGGGGCTCAAGGTGTATTGTCGAGACATCCCATAATAGCAGTACAACTGTTCTAGAAATGAGTGTTGGAATAAGCAACTATGGGCCACGGTCTGTCAGAAATCTCCATACACAGAAGTTGTTTTTACAAACATTCTCATGTGTGAAGTACAAAAGTGTATCGTTTATAATAATGCGAAATCACTAGGTAATGCTCCTCACCTATGCTAAGAAGAAAGAACAAATTTGCTAGCTATGTACTTTTATCGAATATATAAAATATGACCCCAAGAAATGTGATGGCACTTCAGTTCCTTCCCTGTCATATTCTGAGACATCTGACCTATCATATGCCACCACTGGAATTGATGAATTTCTTATCTGCCTCTTCCACTGGACTGTGGGAACTGGTTCATTCAGGGAACCCCACTCCCTGTACCTAGTAGATACATAACAAACACTATGGGTGGAAAGGAAGGGAAGTATGTTTCTGTGGTCACAGAAAAGGGATTTTAGCTGGGCAAGCCATCCTTGCACTGAGGAAGAGGAATGACAAATTTTCACAGATCACACTTATAATTAAAGCTGTTTACCCAGCCAAGGATCATATCTTAGACATTTCTGCATCTCTATTAACATACAATACAAAATAGGGACTCTAAAAATATTGGCGATTATTTTTGAATCTTGAATAAATTTGTAGATAATTTATGCCAAAATTATCTTATTGTGCTGATTCAAAGACCCCCTGGAACTAAACAAACAGCCCAGAAATAAAGCAGCAGCATTGTTTCTGCTAATTTGTGGATTAGAGGCTGTGAAGCCTAGAGCAGGGTGTGTGTGTGTGTGTGTGTGTGTGTGTGTGTGTGTGTGTGTGTGTAGAAGTGTGTATGTTTGTAGAAGTGTGCGTGTATATAAGTGTGTGTATGTATAAGTGTGTGTTTATGTGTGTGTGTGTTTGCATGCATGTGAAAATGATTTCCTTCTAAGGATAAACACTGAGAAGACAAAGACTGATATTTCAGATACATAGCCCAACAAGCTTTTACCTTCAAACAATAAGTAAAGTCAGGTTTCAATACACCATGAAGGAGGAATGGAGCTTCTAGGAAGTGGAATATTTTGAGTGACATGGGCAAGAGTGACCCAGGGCAGAAAGGTCTGGAGCCCTGAGATGTGTGCCCCATGGGCTTGAGTCACAAAGGCCTGAGAGAACTGGGGAACAATCCCAGGGATCCTACTTCTGAGGCCCTGAGGCAGATGCTCAGAGGCATAGGTGACTACAGAAGATTCTGCCAGCCACCAGGCAGGAGGAGGTGCAGGCTGCTGCAGGAGGAGGTACAGGCTGCTGCAGGAGGAGGTGCAGGCTGCTGCAAGAGGAAGTGCAGGCTGCTGCAGGAGGAAGTGCAGGCTGCTGCAGGAGGTGCAGGCTGTTGCAGGAAGATGGAGCTTAGAGTTCTGTTGCCCCAGCCTTTCCTGTGACTGAGCATGCTCAAGTCACAGACCATGGGCAGGCACTGCCGACTGCGCATGCATGAAGGAAGCATTGAGACACGCAGCCAGCAAAACCCTGGCTGCTTGCAAAGATACTCAGAGTAATCACAGCTCCACAGCTTTGGGTGCTGACACGTGACACCATTCTTACTAAATGCACCTTCTAGAATCCTGCATTGTGAGACTTAAATTCCTGGACAGGATGGCCTGGAGTCTTCAGAGTGGCTGGGTGTGTCACAGCGCTGCTTGCCCTGTTGGTCTAGTACCTGTGTGTGGACTGCAGAGAAATGAAGGCATCTGGGGTGAGGGTTTTCGGGTTCTGCTTCGACTGAACAACTGTCTCAGCTCCAACGCCTTGCAATGGACTTGGCTTGCAGAAGCCATCGCATTGAAGAACGCCTACATGGATTTAATAGGAAAGCCATGTTTGAAAACCAAGAAACCCTAGACTTTCTCTGATGATCCAAGAGGAAACTGTGACAACTGTCCTGTCGTTTCCCTCCCTCCCATCACCATGACACAAGGGGCAAAGGTGGTCATTGTGAGTCACCTGCTTGAAGCCACACAGCTAAAACCAGGGAAGTCTGACCTGCATGTCAGGCCTCCGGGGCCCATTCCTGCCCTTTCAGTGGCTGCTCTGCTTCCTCTGACCTGGCCAGAGAGGCTCTGATTGATACACCATTGCCTCTGGTTTTGATTCATTGATCAGAGCTGAGGGTGAACTGAGCCCAATGTTCACCTTCTATTCATGGTGAATTTTGCCTCCGCTGGGAAGAAACACTGGGTTTTAAAGACGGAAGTATCCACTGTCTCTCATTCCCACCACTTCCCTTGAGTCCCTCCTCAGGCCCATTAAAGATTCATGTCTGTCTTTTGCACTTGAGACAGCCTTGAGCTACAGTGCTAGCGGCTCGGCTTGCCTGTCTTCTTCCGGGTCACATAGTAACTGTCACAACAGCAGTAATAATGGAGCCTTTCCCCCATCCATCCTTTTTCCCTGTCACAACCCAAAATCACCTTGACTTTAGTGGAAGAGAAAATTTTTGAAGACTTGTCACAGTTTAAATAAAATTTAGTGGGAAAAAAAATAACAGAGGAAGCTATCTTAATGGGACATACAAAGAGCTATATTTCAGTTCTAGCCAATTAGCAGTATTCAATATTATTAAAATCTGTTGACAAAAATAGTAGCAGATGCTTCAGTTTCCTTGATGCTAATTAATGAAGGGTGGTTTTTTTTTTACCTTGAAAAATTTGGAGAAACCGGATCTTTTATAATCAAATAGCTTTCGCCTACACAGGATCTATGTCTGGAACAACATGTAAGTATGTCAATATTCAAAAAGGGTAATTATCCTTTGAGTTCTCTGGATCTTCTCTCTCTCTCTCTCTCTCTCTCTCTCTCTCTCTCTCTCTCTCTCTCGTGTTCCAACTGCAAATGTGCACCAGGTTCCACTGAAATGAACACTGGCATCAATCACCTAGGGGAAATGGCTGGGGATCTCAGCCTCACTCTTTATGTCTGAAACGGCTCATTGGCACCACCATCAAATTACAAAAGTAGAATAATCCTCACAAGCTAATCCTGCCCATGTCCAACCTGTACAGAGTTAAGGAGAATGCTGATTTTCTAATTTCTTTGTTTTAAAAGTTCAAGTGGATCTACAAAAGTCCTTGATTATCCATGGGGCAGTATCCATCACGATCCACTCCTAGGCATTCTGACTTCCTTTCTCTCTTTGCCCACTTCCCTGTCTTCAAATGTTGTCTCTTCCTACATAAATTTCAGCATGGATCGCTAAATGTAAGAATCCTTTATTTAAACACAAGAAAAAATAATCCAATTTTAACTTGCAAAGTGACATCAATTTCTTAATGTTAGTGTATAGTTTCACCAATTATCTCTAGTTTCAGGAAACAGGAATATTTCTTTGAATCAAAAGCCAAATTAAGCCAGGTATAGTGGTGCATGACTTTAATCCCAGCACTTAGGAGGCAGAGGTAGGAGGATCACCTTGAGTTCAAGGCCACCCTGAGACTACATAGTGAATTCCAGGTCAACCTGGGATAGAGTGAGATCCTGCCTAAAAAAAAAATGCCAAATTAGTTTTATAGACTATATTTGGTTATAGTTAACTATACCAAAATGTCCTTAGTTTATAGTATTGATTTCTTATGAGTATGGCTGGGTTCCAGGTGTCCTCTGGTCCTATTGGCCTGGTTGGATGGGAAGTTACACCAGGGCTTTATTATTCTTTGGATGGACATAGGATCAAGGAGACAGAGCCAAACCATGCAAAGGTATTGAGGACTTCTACTTGGACTCAGAACCTGAGTCTTGAACTCCATGTCCCAAGCAAGTCAATAGCAAAGTTCAAATTCAGATTGGCTCCCAAACCAATGGCAAAAAACCCCTTTTATTCTGTTGAAGGTTAGGGGAAAGGAGTTTCTGTGGTACATTGACAGGTATATGTCCTCACTCAAGGTTATATGACCTCATGAGTGAAGATGTCACAGAACAAAGGAGATTCAGTCACACTGAGAGAAGCCCAGCTCCATCAGTCCCGAACAGGCTATCAAATAAAGGCTAGGATTCTGAGTTCGAGGTCACTCTACCACTAATTCATAGTAAGAAGGCACCTCAGACACATGGTACCTGTAGACAGACTTCCAGTCTTCATCCCCTGGAGCTGGAGTTATTGCTGGAGCAGCGAAGGATGATAGAAGATTCTGCAAATGGCAAACAGGAAGCAAGATGCAAGATGGTCAATGACCAGAGCAAGTCAGTGCCAAGTCCAAATTTAAGTCGGAAAACTGCTGGAGAATTTCTGCAGATACGACTGGATGAAGCCAAGTTAACAGTTGCCTTGGCCAAGATCTTCTCGTGCCCCACACATGTAGCTCTCAGAGATGGGCACAAACCCAGGCAGCACCTCGGAATTGCTTGTTTGAAGAGTTGTATGCTCAGAGGCTCCCAAGGAAGCGGAGATCCAAAGAACAATGGGAATGATAGTGTGATGATCTAAGGTCTTTGCAGGGAAGATGGCCTCTGAAGTATTTCCAATAAAGCTTTTCCAAGGGTCCTGTGAATCCCACCACCAACCTGGCAGCTTTTCAACGTTTCCTTATGCCTAAGTTTTCCTCACATTTAGACTCAGAGTTCATTGGCAGGTGTGGGCTGTGGACATGGCTGTTGGTTAAAACAGGTTCCAATTGAATCTTAACAACAACCCCCCCATGTCTTGTTTACTTGTCACCTGATACAGATGTGACCAGCAAGTGACTTGTGTGAGGCTCTCTGCTGCCCTTCAGTCCACACATCAGAAGACAGCCTCTCATTGTTTATCGTAATTACCTAAACCAAAGGCTTTCAGCATGTCAATCAACAAAATTAAGGAGAGCTAGTTGAAAAATTCATAATCCTAGCCTTCAACCCCAAACATCTTGATACAGAAGGATGTTGGCAGGAGAATGCCTGCTCATGGGTTCTGCTTGTAGCTTTTGTTTCGTTGTTGTTTTTCCTGACGATGCCATGATTGCCTGCCTTTGGGAATCACTAGCTCCCCCAGCACAGGTCCATCGTCACCCTCCGGAGAAAATTAGAAGGCAAAACAGTCTTGATAAGTTCTCCTGGCACAGTTTCCAGCCTCCGGAATCTGCTGACGGGAATCTGAAATTATGAACCCCTACATACTATTGTCTTCTGAGCAATGTCTACCTTGGCACTGCTTGGTAAGTGAAGAAAGTTGAAGGCTTGATATTTTGGTAAATTTAAGTAGGTAAATGTGGCAAAGAAATGCTATAATTCCCATCATCCTTCTCTACCTAATGATTATGTTACTAGTATACCAATCCAGGGTCAGAAAACAGTTGAATCAGGGTCAAGTTCAGCAACCAGTGAAGGATGCATTGCGGTTTGACCCTGGGATTTAACCTTTCATGTAAGCACACAGCTCTGAAACCAACAAGGTTCAGCATTGGCCAAGACAGATAAGCTGGCACAGGAGATGAGATGACCATGACATTTTTCAAAACCTTTTATTTATTCATTTGCAAGGAGGGAGAGAGAGAGAGAGAGAGAGAGAGAGAGAGAGAGAGAGAGAGAGAGAGAGAGAGAGAATGGGCAGTCTAGGGCCTAGTGCTGCAGCAAATAAACTCCAAATACAAGTGTCATCTTGGTGCATCTGGCTTTACATGGGTGCAGGGGAATCAAACCTAGACCATTAGGCTTTGCAGGCAAGTGCCTTTAACCTCTGAGCCATCTCTCCAGCTGGGGCATGGCAGTGTTTTAAAGACAATTAGAAATAGGGAAGGAATTTGGTAAAGTATCTTCAAATATCCTAACTGAATATTAGATCATTATAATCGTGGCCCATGGGGAATAAACAGTTACACCTCCAACAACGAACATAGCATAAATAAGAGTGAGTCTTCAGATAGGAACCAATTTCATAAGAGTAACTAGTTCAGACTAGGGGATGGAGTCAGAGAAAGTTTCCCCAAGCAACTGATATTTGAGGTGAGTTTTAGCATTTCCAGGGATTATCATGTTAAGGGAACAACCATGGTGCTCACCTCATACGAACACTGTGAAGATCAACTTACACATTTAATATAGAGAACTTAAAACAGTGCCTGCACACAGAAGGTTCACAATAAATGCTAGCTAGTGTTAGCTATTATCAGTCCTCTGTGATAGTAACATGAGTGGGGGAAGATGTAAACATGGAATTCAACCATCTTGCTAATGAAAGTCTCCAGTGAATATTTTTTTGGCTAATGATACTGTTAAGACAACGGGTACTGGGTACCAAAGAGCAGGGGATTATGGTCTGTGGGGTTTTTAAAGTCAACACTTTGTTTTCCACAGAAGGACACGTCAGTGGGATTTGTGGCACGAGAATGACTTTGGATATGTCTGTGATCTGGCTCACGGGCCTGCAGAATGTGAGTTGGTGTGAGCCGGCTCTCTTCCTGCCTGGTGATGCAGGAGGGATTGAGAGCACGAAGAGGACCAGGACTATTTGTGCCCAGGCAGCAATTATACTCTGAGACTGGGAGCCTGACAGTCGCGGCTCTTGGGCAATCGACACTGCTTCCTGCCGCCGGCTGCTTAATGCCACCAAGGTGATGGGACCTGAAGGGAGCGCGGGAACAGGTGGTAATTATGACTGACACAGCGTCGGCTTGTGCAGACATGCAGGCACGGAACAAAACAGCGCAGTTAGCTAACAAGAGCTCGGGAAGGTTTTCTGCTGGCACCGTGTCTCCTGTCTGACACTTCTGAACCGGAGGAGGAGGGCGGGCGGGGGAGGCATTGGCAGCCTGGGTAGGCAGGGTATAATAGGCCAGCTGAGGAAGAGAGAATGCTTAACATTCGTTCTTTTAGCAGCGGTTAGATCAGCCACTGTTTCCATGTTGATCTGTCCGCCGTGCTCTTGGCTGGCACGTTTTCCTTTTGAAAATGTGTCCTTTGGATTTGTTCTTTGATAGCGTGTGGCTTTCACTCACACCCAGCTCTCTGAGCAATTTTCAAACCGTTGGTGGATTGCTGGGTATTACAGTTCACACTGCAGCTGTTTCATCCCTTCAAGGTCCTGCGGATCACTTTGTCTCTTTCTGAAGAGCAGGAAAGGAAATATCGGGGTGTGTTCACCCATCAGCATGGCTTACCCCAAGGCCCATCCAGAGTTGAATTAGAAGAATAAAGCAATAGAGTCTCTCATATCCAGTAAGCACATCTGAAGATATTTTACCAGATTCCATCCCTATTTCTAATGTTCTTTCCACAATGTCATGGTCATCTCATTTCCTGTGCTAGTATAAATGCCCTGGCTGATGCAACACCTTGTGGGTCTCAAAGATATGACTACACCTTACCTTGGATCCCAAGGTCCCACTGTGGTATATCATATACTGCATATAAACAGCTTGAATTTCTTCTTGCAGGAACTAGACTTAACCCCACGCACAAGGTGATATGGAATCAGACACCTGTTTGGAGAAAGAAGAAGTGCACATGCTCTTGGGTGTGGGCAATAGTTAATTGGTCCCTTTCTCACATTTTGTCCTTGTCTAGGAATAATCCATTATAAATCTACTTGAAATAATTAGCATATTTTTGCAAATTTAAATGATAATGCAATTCCGGGACCCACGTTGACAGCTGTTTGTGGGGAAGTGGTAATGCACGGTCTGTGAATAGCTTGCAGATTCCGCCAAAGGAAATGTCAATTTGATACCTTGAACTGTAAGCGTTGACTGTTTGGTTTCTACAAACCATCCCTGGAATCCTTTTCTTTCAGTTCTGATAGGATGATGCTTCTCGTAGGCAGTTCATTACCCCTGTCTCTACTCTCTTCCTTTCTCTCCATCAACTCAAAGAACACCTTCAAACCCTTTCCTTAACACTTCGCTTTCGTCTCTCAAAGCAAACTCAGTATCTACCTTCTATCACCTGTAGAAAGATAACCCCACGTTTCCAACCTGCACTTGGCATGCAGACTGGTCTTTAATTGCGTATGTTCCCCTTGATCTCAGATAACATGTTTCAGGAGAGTTCTTCTCAAGTCTCTCCATTACCCATCCCATCTGAAACTACTTCTTTTCATTGATTACAGTATTTTCTGATACCCTTTTAAACATAAAACCACTGGCATCAACTTCAGTTTTTTTTCTCTGTCTTGATTCTTCTTTCTTCCACTTACTGCATCAGAGATTTGTAGCTGGAAAGAGACTGAGGAATTGAGGGGGTTCCCTATATAACTAAGAAAGTCCATTCTAAACAGAGCAACTATCGAAGAATGGTCCAACCTTGCCCACCTTGGCAGCAGAACTGGAATGCATTCATGTGGATAATAATCTCCTTTAGAGTTATATGTGGTGAGCCAGGAGCTGTCCTGGTGCTGAGAATCCAAAGAGCATTATAGTCCCATGACCTGTGAGTACTGAAGTTTTATGGAAGGTCATAAGTTTTAATCAGGTAACTTCAGCACAATGTTTACATGTGCAGTAAGGAAGCAAGTGGAAGATGACTGAGGGAGCTCCATGCCAATAAGTCTGATGCAAAGGGAAAATTCCAGAGAGAGAGGCAGGAAGTCACTTTCCACATCCATGTCACCCATCCCTCAGAGAACTACAAAACAGAGCTTTCTAGAACCATCCTATTGATGTGACAGGGTCACATGGTCATTGCTTTAGGTGAAACCAGAGCATCTATCTAAGGACTATTTATTTTCACTGTGTCCTTATTGTGAGGTACATTGAAGCCCCGTTGCATGTAGCATCTCCTTGAAGAGGCTCAATTGTCCACAGAGCAAATAGAAGCCAACATTGTCTTCCATATTACATTCTCTTCAAATAAATCCTGTGGGCTTTTTCCTAACTCTGAAGGAAATATCCATGTCTTCCTTGGCTCTAATCCCAGTGGCCTGGGATTGTTGGTTAAGGTACCTTACACAAAGACAATAGACTGGCCTCTCTGTTAGACCTTCTCTTTTCTGGATACGGAAGGTGCTATCCCAGCCCTGAAGTGTGCCTGTCCCCAGCAATGTAGACACTGCCTTCTCTATAGCTCTAGCCAGTGGGTGTGGGAGCACTCCAAACCCCAGAACGCATGGCATGTTTCCTGCTTGCTTCCTTTCAAGCACCATCATTCTGTGTGCTTTGGGGAAGGGGTCCTGTGGCCTTCTCACTGCCGGGGTAGGGGAGAATGCATAGCAAGCAACCACAGCCCCTATGCTGTCCTCAAGACCTCTTCAGGAAGGTCTGGATAATGCAAACCACCTCCTACCATGCAGGAGATGGTAGCATACATGGTTACTAGTTTCCCAACACTGGACACTTCAGCTTTGAGTGTGCACATTTGTGTGTTTCAGCTTTGGAAACCTTACTGCCATAGTCAGCCACACACTGCTGGGATCAACCTCCAAACCAAGCACAGGTATGTGAAGAAGAGATTTATTGAAGTTATAGATTCCATAATGGTAAAAGAGGCTGGCTGGCCTCCTTTCACAGGTGTGAGCAGAAAGAGAAAAACCCATCCCCAGCAACTCCAAAAGCAAACAAACACGCTCAAGCTTACAAAGTGCAGTAACTCCAGGCTTGAACTCAGACCATCCTTGACATATGTACACCTGGAATTCCAGCCCCATTCCAGAAACACCTTAGGGCTGGACCCTAGGATCCAGCCAAGGTGACATCCCCTCCAGCCAGGCAACTAGAGAAAAACTTTAATAAACTCTGGAATCTATTGGGGGACATCTATTCAAACTACCACACTTACCTAAATGAGACTTAGATTCATCAGTAGAAGTCACATTTTGTACACCATCCTGTTGAAGGGTATCTCTTCCAGCCAGAGGAGACTATAGGGCTTGAATGTCAAGAACAGCTTTACCTATTATTTGGGGCAACTTTGGTGGCACTAAATCATGTTGATGTCAGCAAATGTGCCTCCCCCACTGCCAAGCGATCCTAGATGTGTGTTTCTATCTCAGCCTGGTAAAAACTTCACAATGGTCTTTTCTACAAATAACCATTGTGGGAGCAAATTATCTTGTCAAATGCTATTGACCTATTTCAACCAGACTGAGCTATCTAACTTCAGAAATATTCTCCACAAAGAGGATCTTTCTCTTTCCTTGTTGAATTGATTCTAGTATAAACCGGCCAGATATCCATACACAAATCCTTTCATATTCCTGCCTCCCTGTGACATCCTGGGATTCTCAATGAAAGACTGTGTGTTAACAAGCTAATTGAAGATGGGTAAAATGCTTCTTTTCGAAGCAATTTGAGAATTCAGTGAATTTGAACAGACTTTGGGGAGAGGAGTTTTATTTAATCCAGAGATTCGAAATAGAAAATTTCAAAAAAAAGTATTTTGGGGCCAAGACTCTTTGCAGTAGGACTCCAATATCATACTCAAGGCATTGGCTGGATGGAGTATAACTGATACTTAGGGATGGAGAAGTGAGACCCACATTCCCACACGCTGTTCTTTCTTTCATTTTTCTTTATTTATTTGGGTTTTTTGAGGTAAGGTCTCACTCTAGCCCAGGCTGACCTGAAACGCTATAGTCCCAGGCTGGCTCACAGCTTTCCTCCTCCTCTGCCTCCCAAGTGCTGGGATTAAAAGTGTGTGACACCACACCTGGCTTTTTTTTTTTTTTTTTTAATGATTTTTGAACTACATGAAACGTTGACAGCAGGGGGAGTGGTTGAGCTAGAGAGATGGCTCAGCAGTTAAACACTTGCCTTCAAAACCTAAGGACCCAGGTTTGAGTCTCCAATTCCCATGTAAAGCCAGATGTGCAAAGCGGTGCATGCATCTGTAGTTTGTTCTCTCTCTCTCTCTCTCTCTCTCTCTCTCTCTCTCTCTCTCTCTCTCTCTCTCTCTCTCTCTCTCTCTCTCTCTCTCTCCCCTCTCTACTTGCAAATAAATAAAATATTTTTTTAAAATATGGCCAGGACAAAACACTGTAGGTAAATGGAGAAGTTACCTTCTGATTAGTGGGACAAAACATTAGATCAGAAGCAGCTTACAGAAGGGCAGCTTTTATGTCAGGCTTACTGTTTCAAGGGGAAGTTGCATCATGGCAGGGAAAGCAGAGCAGACAACTAAATGTCACATTAGCAGGGAGGAAGCGGCAAGAGTGAGCTAGCTCTGGACTAATCAACCTCAAGTTTGGCCTCCAGTGACACACCTCCTCCAGCAAGGACCCACAACTTTCCTACATTGCCACCAGGGTTCATCACAGAAACATGAGAATAGGGGGGATATTTTGCATTCAAACCACCACAGTGAGGTTGTATTATAGAATTATAATTCTTAGATTCCAAACTAGTAGGAAAAAGAGGATGCAGAGAGATAACTCGAGTTTCAAGTGTCTTGAAACCTGAAATTCAAATGATACATCAAATATGCTAAATTCTACACAACAGAATATCAGAAAAGACCTTAAACATTTTAATTCAAGAAAAATGATCCCAAATCCATGTGAGAATGTGGGACTAAGGGTCCCAGCAAGCCTTCTGCCTTGGCCCAATCAGCCAAGGTTTTCCCTGACATTGCCCTTCAGCCTGACTATGGGAATCCATGGTGCACCATGCTGTCTGTTAACCCGTGTTTCCCCAAGGGAGATGGTTTTCAGCTTCTCAGGAAAGGAATCTCAACACTCATCGGTCAAGCTTAGAAAAGTTTCTTACCCATCATTTTCCACACAAAGAATCAACTATCATGATGACCCTAAGGAAATTCCCTTTAAAACAGAAAAGTGGGAGGAAAACATTCGGCTCATTTCAATTAACTTGTTTTCTGTAATCACCCTCAAACATTTAGAAAATTACCTGAATCCTCTTTGGGAAAGAGCCACGGATTCTCTTTGCTTAGTACTAATGAAACTTACGTTTTGATTTATCTCTCAAAGTGAAGAGAACGGATTCAATTGAACAAATGAGGAAGTAAGAATGTGCCCACAGTCCTGGCCGGAGCCATGTTTGATTCTGAGTTAAGTAGGGCAGCAAGATGGTGCTGTGACAAGACTGTGGCCCTGCTTTGACTACAAACTCGGCTTTGCTTCAGAGTGACTGAGGCTGGCTGGCCAACTGGATCTTTCAACATTTCTGCTACACCTGCAGTAATAATATCAGCCTCACTGGCGGAAGCATAATCTAGAACAATCATGTGGGGCATGTCTGCCTGCCTCACAGATGCAGAGATCTGGTGGGTTTCCATGGTCTTTCTTTCTGTCTCTGCCAAGGGAACCTGTGTGCATAGATTGTTGGCCAGAGCTGGCTGATAACAGAACGTGTTCTGAGAAATGGTTAGGTGATCATTACTGTGCAAACACCACAGAATGTGCTTATAAAATCTAAAATGTCTATAAATGCCAGTGGGTGATAAGTTATGGGATTATATCCACCATCATCTACATAGTTCTTCATTTACTGAACGGTCATGATGCTGCACATGTATATGTATATGTCACTATAGATACAGGTATGGGTCCTAATTCAGTGCTTACCTGCACATTAGAAGTACTTGGGAAACTCACTAAAATAGTTTTGTCAAAACCCCACACCTATTAAAGGAGATTCTCTGGAAATAGGACCAGAGCATTCCTGTGTTTTTCAAACGTTCCCAAGAGATTCAGATATCCAGGCACGGTGGGAACCCCTGAGCGTTCCTTCAAGCACGTTCTTTGCAACATGATTCACTGGGGTATTTGCTGCTCTTTGTTAAGACATAGCCAGTAGCCATATGTGGCTATGAGTGCTTAGAATGTGAATCGTCCTAACTGAGAATGGATATAAACATGATATTCTGCAGACACTAAAGACAGCATAAGAATACAAACTATCTCATTAATAATTTTTATGTATCTAATAACATAATGATAATATTTAGGGTAGTTGAGTGATAATATTGAAATTAATCATAATGTTAATTATTATCATGAAATACAGCATAAACATATTTCATAACATTTTAAATAAAATTATTGGTTGATATCAATGTTTGTTTCTACAGCTATTATTTGACTGCAAAGCCTGATGACCTGGTGTTAAATTTCCCAGTACTCACAAAAAGCCAGATGCACAAAGTGGCTTATGTGTCTGGAGTTTGCAATGGCAAGAGGCCCTTGCTTTCTTTTTCCTCTCTCTCAAATAAATTTAAAAATTACATTTAAAAAAAGAAATAAATTACTGCAAAATTTGCACAGCACTAGATATAATCATCAAAAAACTATGGATTAGCCTATTTCTAGGGAAGGATAGTGTCCACCTCTGACTTGTTTCCTTGCTCCCTGGTCTGTAGATTTGCAGTCACGAGCTCTTCTAGGTCTCTCTAGAGCATGCTGAGCCTTAGCTGCTGACCCCCTTCTCACCCCTCTTTCAAGAAGGAAAAAAGAAAAGAAAAGAAAAGGATTCAAGGTCAAGCTGCTCCCTCATCACAAGCAGTTTAACCTAATGTGCTTGAAAGGAGATTTGAATTCTCAAAAATAAGCCTACATTGGAAGGCTAGAAAATTAAACATTACATTGAGTGAAAGCTGGGAGCTGTGTCCCTCCCAAAACAACAGGCATTGGGGAGGGGGGCATCTCTGGACACGGGAAGCCACTGGGAGCTAAGTGGGGTGAGAGTCTGCCCCTTGGGCACACTGGTAGGAGGGGAGGCAGCTGCAGTGGACCACTGATGGAGACAGAGGTCATCATGCACCCTGCTGGGGATGGGAGATATAAAATGTCCCCTATAGGCTCATGTGTTTGAACAATTAGTCCCCAACTAGTGGAGCTGTTTGGGAAGGGTGTGAGGCCTTTAGGAAACCTTATTGGAAGAAGTGGGTCACTCAGGGGTGGACCTAAAGGTTTTATAACCCTGGGGCCACTTCCTGTCCACCCTATGCTTCCTGCCTCTGGCTAACATGTGATAAGCCAATCTACCATGGACTGCATCTCCTGGACCCCTAAGCCAAAATAAAATCTTTTCCTCCCTAAATTGCTTCTTAGCAGGTATTTTGTTCCAGCAACAAGAGGTTAACTTATACTCCCCACAGGAAATTTCCCAGAATGTAGGGAGACAGATGACTGACTAATCAGTAATCCATAATTTTGCAGATTTCCAGATCATAATCTGGACTGTCTGTCCATACAAATTATAGTCAGAAAACAATAAATATGCCTAAGTAAAACAGAGAGTGATAAAACAGACCTAATGAGAGACTAAAACCCCATGGAATGGCAGAGACCCTTGTAACTGCTCTGCCCATCAAAATCCACACAGCCAAAGCCAGCCCACCCAATCAGAACGGAAAATTCACTAAGTATAAAATACCAGTCACATTGTCTTAGCTCTAGTAAAGATTCTTTTATCAAAATTGTATTTATTTACTTGTAAGCAGAGACAGAGAAAGAAAGAGAGAGATAAAGAGAGACAGAGAGAAAGAGAGAGAGAGAGAGAGAGAGAGAGAGAGAGAGAGAGAGAGAGAGAGAGAGAGAGCATGACAGGGCCTCTAGCCACTGCAAATGAACTCCAGGCACATGTACCTCCCATGCATCTGGCTTTCCATGGGTCCTGGGGAATCCAGCCTGGATCATTAGGTTTTTCAGGCAAACACCTTAACTGCTGAGCCATCTCTCCAGCCCTCTATTAAAGAGTCCTCTAGACTCTCAACTAAGCACGAGAGAATAAAAATTTAAGTTTCAGGCTCCTGAGTGGGCCCGTCCTGGGTCTGAGATCCAGCCGTGCAACGTCCGGGCTGTAGGAAACCCTGGGCTGGGCACTTGTCACCGTGATCCTGGCAGCTGGGGAGAGGATGTAAAGAGAGGATATGTTGATTTGGTACCCAGCGCATAGGAAGCACTCAGTCATGGCATAGGGCGTAGAGAGGACTTCAATAGCTATTTCTGTCAACCCTGCAACCCTACCCACCCTTCCCAGTGCAGAGCCTTGCACAGACTCGACCTGCATTTTATGTGCATATCTGGATGTGCGTGTGGATGTGTATGATGGGAGTGTGTACATGGGCATGTGTGTGTCATGGCTCACTTGCTGAGGTCTGAAAACAACCTCGGGTGTTTGTCCTCTCCCTATGAGACAGGGTCTCTCTTGTTATTTGGTTTTTGCTGCTTCACTTTGTGTGAGTCAAGCTAGCTTGCACTCCCAATTTTCCTGGCTCTGCCTCCCACTGCCCTAGGCTATTGTGATCACAGAGGTATGCATCCTTTGTGTGTGGCTTTCACACGTGTACCTGAGTCAAACATGGGCCCAGGCTTGCAAGCAAGTGCCTTTTTCCCACTGAGCCATGCCCCCGGCCCCAGAGCAGCATTTTGAAATGTGCAAAACAGGAGGAGGAAAGGACCAAAGGAAGCCTTTTCTGCAGGATGAAAGCAGAAAGGAAGGCTGAGTTATGGGGGAAGACACAGGAGAGGAAGGAGAAAAGAAGCAAAAACATATCTGTGTATGAAAACACCATATAAAATTTAACTCTTTATAACCTAATAAAATTTCCAATTAAAGAGAGAGAAATATTCTAAGGATGTGACCTCAACCATCATAACACACCTAAATGGTAGCTCCACTCTCTGCCTTTCTTTTGGTGGAAAAGAGGGTTCTTGGATATTTAACAACTTGCTCAAGATCACACAAGTAGAAAGAGAGAGAGTCAAGTCTAGTTGGCCGTAGAATACAGTCTTTCAATTATACCATGCAATCTACTTAAAGTTTTAGCATTGACAGAAAAAAAAATAACTCCCATTATAGCTTCCTGGGTTGTTGGGGGGAGGGCGAGAAGATAATTTTCAGCTTTTATACATAGGAAGTTTAATTTTAACCAGAATAAGTAGAATTGCATTATGTACAAGAATTAGTAAAGCTTTTTTTTTTCAATTTTTATTTGGCCACTTTAAGACTTGTGGCCCCAAAATTTAGGGGTAATGTTGAGTTCGGCCTGATGTCAACATGAAAACTGGTTCTCAAGACCAAGGTGGATCCGACCAGATGCCCAGTTGCAGATACATTCACTTTTAACAAATAGTTTTTCATAACTATAGGATTCTTCTGTATTTATTTAAAAAAAAACCTGGCACATGAGAAAATATCAAACTGTGCTATTCCACCTCCATATGTGCCAGATATCTATAAATATAGAAATGCAATAATTATCACTAAAACTGTTACTTGTTAAATTTTCAAAAACAGATAAATTATGAATATGAATTTGACAAAACCTCTCGAGGAGTTAAGAAACGGGTAGGGCTCTAGTTCACTGTCTCTAACTCAGAGAAGGCCTGGGGTCCACCTCCTCCAGGTGAAGTGTGTTAAATCCACTCTGTCCAGTGGCTTTTAAGCGTCCTCTGAAACATGATTAGAGGTAGCAAGATAGCCACCTGCAGAGCCCCTCCTGTCTGCTGGAACACTGTTAACAATGCTTTCATCATCGTTGGTTCAAAGTCTCACACTCACGCTGCCTCGTGTCCAGGTGCTACTGTGTGTGTGTGTGTGTGTGTGTGTGTGTGTGTGTGTGTGTGTGTGTGTGTGTGTGTGTGTCTCTGTTTGCAGAACCCCGTTGTTTATCTCATGGGATCTTTGGCACAACTACTGGAAACACTCACATGTTCACATGGCACATGAATCAAGGCGCCAACCCCAGGAGAGTTTATATGTGGCCCCCTGACACTTGGGTCTGGGACTATATATACTCCTCCCTTTGTACAGCTGGGCTTGCTGGGGACTTTTCCCAGAGAGTGGTGGTACCTGTTCATCTTACAGAGTGACACAGGGCCTCCTCGGGTCACACAATTGACAACTCTCATGTCTTCATGAACATCCTTTCCTCCAAGGTAAATACTTCAAGTCTTCATTTCCCCAATTTCTCTTCCGTTTTTCCATGGTCAATGTCTTCTTTAAACACAATGGCGAGAATCAAATGTGACAGAACTGACCTGCGACAGAAGGGTGTCCAGCGCCCTCCTATTATCCCTCTACACACTGGCTTCCCATCACAGTAGACTCCTAGCTTCAACTGACTATCGACATGGCTGTCTTCAACCACACTGTCTTTAGAGTCACCAGACCCCTACAAAGTGTTTCTTGTGTTACACTCTCCATTGCACACCTCCTCTCATTCTAGAGATATTCTCTAACCATGTGAGTCACAGAGGAAACAATAGCTTTTCCCTGCCCACTTCTTTGTCTGGAGCACTTAGCCTCACACTGTACCTGGCCAAAGCCAATGGCAAGTCTTCCTAGAAATTTTGTTCATGGAGGGAAATGAATTGTCTACTAATTTTACTAACTTCAAAGTGTTAAGCCATGCTGGGCTGGAGAGATGGCTCAGCGGTTAAGGCACTTGCCTGCCTTAACCCCAGGTTCAATTCCCCAGGACCCACATAAGCCAGACCCACAAGGTGGTGACCCTGGTGCATTCCCTCTCTCTCTCTCTCTCTCTCTCTCTCTCTCTCTCTCTCTCTCTCTCTCTCTCTCTCTCATCTCTGCTTGAAAATGAATAAAGAAAATATTTTTTAAAAAAATGTTAAGTCATGCAAGCCCAAGTGCCTCCTGTGGAGGTAAGCAAGGGGAACCCAAAGTGACGTAAGTTGAGTGCCTTCCGTAGCCATCAAGTTCAGAGCCATCCATGATTTGCTTATGACACAAGCCTCCCTCTTCTGTGTCCAACCTATGAAACCTAAGTTTCCCTCACTTGCAATCCCAGGTGTCTAACTAATTCTCAGCCTGTTAGGTTTTTCCTTACACAGCGAAGGGGACTTCATAGATAATAACGCTCCAGGACTTCAGGTCATGTTTCCAACTTAGAAAAATGTTTTAGGACCCTAATTTTTGTGGTCCATTTCTATTTCATGTCATCTATAGTAGTTTGATCACCTATAAAAGTCATCTGAGTAATTAACAGAAGCAGAAGTAAAGGCCTTCTGTAAGCCAAAGACTCTGTTGAAATTGACTTTCCAATCAAGAACTGAGTTCAGAGCCCCTACCTCGAAAAACCAAAAGAAAAAAATTAAAGGCCAGTTATGACAGAGCACATCTTGAAGTCAAGTAGGAGGAGGATGGATCACCAGTCCATGGCCAGTGTACATGCTAAGTTCTAGAGCTACATAGTGATGCCCTGTTTCACAAACAAACAAACAAAGCTTTAAATAATGAAAGTCTTTCAAAGTATATTTTGTCTCAAAATTGAATATTACAGTTCATTTTGGAAATATTTCACTGAATTTTAATGCCTTGGAAGTTGAAATATATTCTTTTTCAACTGTTATTATTTGCCTTAGAACTAAAGAATGAACCAAAAAAAAAAAAAAAAACCAAACAACAACAAAAAAAAACTAAAACTGCACAACTTAGTAATTGCCAGAATTTTACCTTTTGTAGATATCTTGAGTCTTATGAAAATTTGTTAATTGGTTACAAGTTAATAATATATGTGAGATGTAATATATAAGACTAAAACTAAGAACTCAAAGTACCATTGGATAAATGTGTAGGCTATTAAATAAAGAGCTGTATTAAATTACTGATGATTGAGTTAACCACAATCTACACTCCCAGCCCCCACCCACGGTCCTTCTCTGGGATTCAATGTTCCTATCCCTGAAATACCTTCCAGGACTGCAAGACCTGACAGAAACCAATGTCAATGTCATTCACATAAATCTAATATTGTGCTGAGTAGAATGAGGGGAGAAAAGTTTAAAACTTGGAGAGGTTTCACTCTTATTTTACAGATGAAATCTCCGTGTAAAGGATTTGGCTATCATAACTCAGTTGGCAAAGTATTTGAGTTTTTTTTTTTTTACTAATGAATGTGAAGAATTACAATGTTCCTTAGTGTCTATTGAAGAGATGAGATGGTTTTCCTTATTCAGCTATGTACTTCTTGAGTACAAGAAAATGGTTTTTCATTAACAATTGCAAGCCTGGTGCTGATTTAGATATTGTAGAGCATGCAGGGCAGGTAGGGATGTAGAAAATGGTGGATGATAAAAGCAATACAGGATAACCAAAGATAGACTTTATGCATTTCCAAATAACCCAGTGCTGACTTTCTCACAGACTGGCCCCTATGCATGGGGGAAATTTGATGAACCCTGCAGACAAATATGTACAAGGTTGAGTCATTCAACCATCCTCACCTGGATCTTGGGGAGACAATGCCTACCTCATGACTGGGGCAAAGAGTTATGATGACTAAAAGTAACTCCCAGTACCAAACACCAAGTAGGTTCTTAATAAATGATTGTTCTGGGTTGGGGAGATTGCTCAGTGGTTAAAGGTGTTTGCTTGAAAAACCTGATGGCCAAGGTTCAATTCCCCATTGCTCACATAAAGTCAGATGCACAAAGTGGCACATGCATTTGGAGTTCTTTTGCAGTGGCAAGAGGCCCTGGAACACTCATTCATTCATTCTCTCTCTCTCTCTCTCTCTCTCTAATAAAAATAATTTTTAAAAAATAAGAGGTAGTTCTAGTCCCTCCTTCCCTACTTATTTATTCTTCAGATAATACTAAAAAGGTTAAAAAAATCTCCCATTTACCTTAGAAATTTTATTAATAAAACAATTTTTAATAAAATTTTATGAATGGATCAACAGAATGTGGCATATATGTACAATATAAAATTAGTCAACTTTCTCTAAAGGGAAGAAATTCTAACACACGCTACAACAGAGGTGATCCTTGAGGACACCACACTCTATGAAAAAAGCCAAGCATGAAAGGACTAGGATTTATGACTCCCTGGGGTCATAGGATTCATGAAGACAGAGAGAAGGGTGGTTTTCTAGGGAGACAGAGAAGGGACCAGGAATTCCTGGGTACAGAATAGCAGTTTGAGGAGATGTCACAGATGAGAGATGGATGGGGAGATGGTTTCCCAACAACATGAATGCATTTAATGCCACAGAAGGAAACATTTATAAGTGGTTAGAAGAGTGAAGTGTAGGTACTATATCCCTAGTGCAGTAAAATGTGCCACTCAAAACTTTAAACTTGAGCATGTGGAAGATGGCTCAGCAGTTAAAGGTGCTTGCTTGTAAGCCTACCAACTGGAGTTTGAAGTTGTAGCCCATCTCGCACCCACATAAAGTCAGATGCATGATCCTGACACACCTGTAGTGATGGGAGGCAGAACCCAGAAGCTCACAAACCAGCTAGTCTGGCCAAAATTGCAGTAAAGCAAAACAAGAGAAACTGTCTCCAAGGTGGAAGGAGAGGACAGGCACCTTGATGTTATCCTCTGACCTCCACAGGTGCCCCGGGGCACACACGCACACACACACAGACACACACAACTTTAAAAAATTAAACTTGCCTGTAGTTTTGAATACTGCAAATTCCAAATGAAAGGCTGAACCTGATGGTTTACAAGCCACAAATTCCCCATCTGCATAATCGCCCAGGTCAGCAGGAGCGCCTCCTCTTGGCTAGATCTGGGCACAGCAGGAAGGCCGAGGGTGGACTCAACCCCTGGCTGGGCCCAGGAGCCCTCTGCACCCTACACAGCTGGAACCCCTGGGAGCTCGTTCGCAGGAATGCTTCAGGCTCCCCAACTTCCACTCCTCCCACCTCTGTGCTGACTGGGAGCCCAGAGACTGCAGAAACAGCAGGTTCGGTCTTTTAGACGTTCTCATTCAATTTACTCAAATTCTACATTTGTAATAACATTTCTATCATCAGAATAAAAGAAGCATGTTGAGCTAACATCTTAATATTAGAGAAAAATATATATTTCTAGTAAAAGCCTGAACACTGTGGCTCATGGTAATTGCTACATTCTCCAAGCCCTTCCTGTCTGTACTATTCAATTGGCATTTGTCATCTGGGGCTACATGACATATCTTTTTTTGTTGTCTTGTATTGTCATCTATCACTGAGTCGGATTCAGTCAATTCACTAACAAAACCTGACATCATCATTGCCTTGGGCTTGATTGAGCGTCCCTTGACTATGGAAGGAACACACACGCAGACTTTTCCTGTTATTGTTCAGAGAAGTTTCCTTGGAGTTGCTGTCCTCTACCAGTGGGAGCTAAATTGCCACTTGATATTTGAAATCTCCAGCCCTTGTCTCCATGCCGTTGCTAGAATTATCTATGAAATTATAAATTGGGTCATGTCACTTCTATACTTAATGCCATCCAATCATTTATTTGTTTAGGACATTTGCTTTTGTGAGCAAGGAGTAAGTGGAATATGTCCCAGGCCCTGAAGTTGTTCTTTTTTTAAAAAAATATTTTATTAATTCATTTTCAACCAGAGAGAGAGACAGAGAGAGAGAGAGAGAGAGAGAGAGAGAGAGAGAGAGAGAGAGAGAGAGAGAGAATGCTCCAGGGCCACCACCTTGTGGGTCTGGCTTATGTGGGTCCTGGGGAATTGAACCCGGGGCCTTAGGCACTGGAGGCAAGTGCCTTAACCGCTGAGCCATCTCTCCAGCCCTGAGGTTGTTCTTAAGACACAAAGAAGACATCTGTGTCTTCAAGAAACCATCATCCAATCAGAGACATCAAGGGAAAGAATATGTGGGTGGGGGTCAGTAAACAGAAGCAAGTGCAGGGCACCTCAAAATACAATCAAATGATTAGAGGGCTTCAAGGGGGGTATGGACGGCTTCACAGAAAATGCACTTCGCCGCGTAACTTTCAGGAATACTATTCTGCCTGGCTTCTCATCGCTTCTTGTGGACTTTAAGGCTAGCAAGTTACAATGAGGGATAACCTTCAGTGCCAACAAGAGGCCTCAAAAAGAAGACTTATTTTCAAGGCACCTGAAAATCTGGAAGAAGAAACACACACACACACACACACACACACACACACACACACACACACACACACACACCCCATAAGGAAAAGCCAAACAACCTAGGTTTTCAAAATGAGAGAATGCTTGAAGAAGCACTTCCCAAGGGCCTTGCACACGAAAAGATGGTTATTGAAAGGTGTCTTGTGTTCACTGGGACAAGGCAACAGCATTGGCCAATTGTTTCAATCACTGAAACCGGTATTGGTGAAAATGTAAAAGACCAGCTTGCTCCTCTATTGATGGTGGAACTTGAGCTCACTAGAAACACTGGAACACTTTTTGGCTCTGAAGACGGCATAAGAATGTTCAGAGTGGATTTTTCAAATAGGCCAAGAGCTGGAATTGAAACGTCCATCCCCAGTAAACTGGGTAAATATGCCTTGGTGCAGTCACAAAACAGAATATGTACTGAGCAGCCTTGAGAATCAACAGACTTACTGCAGAGACTTGTGTATGGATCTCACAAATGCAATATTGAGCCAGAAAAAGAAAAGCAAGAGAGGAAAAGCCAACCAACACACAAGACTCACCTCTGGAGAGAAGAGAAAGGAATGGTAAGTTTAAGAGGCACCCACCAGCCAAAGATAGGAGTGTGCCTTCGGAGACACCATTAGTAGTCCCTGACTTGTTTGTGTGGGGGAAGAGTCATCAAGATCCACATTTAATGTATGTGTACTTTATTATGTATGGATTAGCCATTAATGAAGTCAAGTTTAATTGCTTACTTGCTTTGAGACGCTGGTACCTGAGTGGTCCCTACCCTCCACTTACCAGACGCTCTACACAGGACCCATTGCCCATCTGGGATTGGCAAGTCACCTGTACGGTGGGTGGATGAGAGTCTATATCCAGGAATCCATGTTGTCTTAATGCATGTGGGGGGGGGGCGTTGTTTGCAGATTCATGTGAACATGTGTGCACGGCTGTGTGGAGGCCAGAGGACAACCTCAAATATCATTCCTGGGGCAGGCGTCATCCACCTTTTCTGAGACAAGGGTCTCTCACTGGCCTAAAACTTGCTAATTTAAGTAAGACTGGCTGGCCTGAGAAGTTTTGGGCATCTGTCTCCTGCTTCCTAGCTCTGAGAATGTGCACACCATCTTACCTGGCAATTTTACATGGGTTCTGGGGAGGAAACTGGGGTCCTCATCTTGGTAATAAACAGTTTACTCATGAAGCCATCCCCACCCACCTCTATCTTTTCTGCATATGCATTACAATCCCCCCCCACACACACATACACACAGGTAGGGTCTCACTCTAGCTCAGGCTGACCTGAAATTGACAGGATGGCCTCAAACTCACTTCAGTTCTCCTGCCTCTGCCTCCCAGTGCTTGGATTAAAGGCATGGGCCACCAGCCTGTCTTGGATTACAATCTTTATGTTTCTCTAAGGGACAGCACACTTTGTTGACCATCTCTTCTAGGTGACAGGCAGAAGCTCCAGACTGTCTAAGAGACATCCTCATTGCTCAGCCATTTCCCTGATGAAAGCAAAATTTTATGAGCCTGGGCAGGGAGCCTCTTCCTAACAGATAGGGTGGACATTTAGTTCTGTACCACACAGAGTTCCTTTGCATATTTCAAACACTGGGCATCAAGTCAGGAGACAAGACCCAAGTTCCCTCTTATAAAGTAATTCTGCAGCCAAATGTAGTTGGGAGAATTTTGTTACAGGAATCCTGGATCTCTGAGCAGCAATAGTTGAATGGTCTCCATCTTCTTAATTGAATGCAAGTAGCTGCAAATCTGAACTCTTGAGGTAATGCCTCCAAGAACGGTTCCTCACTTAAAAGTAGTCATTATTGATTGGGCTGTGTCAATTCCAAGGCCTTACAGATCCAATTAGAACAATAAGAGCTGAGGACAGAGTTTTGTGGTGACAAGACAGCCTCACAGGACTTTCTCTTCTACATTGACTGGGTCAATATATGACAAAAGCCTTGAGTTCAGAGGACCTGGAGAATGTCTAGATGGAAACACCACAGGATTGAATGAGACTCCCTTGTCCCATTGGGAAGTGTCTTCCAGTGTGTGAGGAGAGCCATGAGTTCCCCAGGAGCAGAATGGAGGAGCAGTATGAGGGTCCTCGAGGTGAGACTTCTGTTTCCATAGATCTTGAACACACCTTCTCATGAGTGCAGACAAAAATATCCAAGGCAGGAATTGTGTTATCATTCACTCCATGTTTTTCCCTGTTTCATCCGCTTTCCCATTGGGACAGGCAAGTGCCTGCATTCTTGGAATGACTCCAACATCTCCTTCCACCCACAGGGGAGCTATGCGGACATTGTCGCTGGTTTCCAGCACAACACTGGAAGAACCAGTAATGGGAACACAATCCCCATATGTGTTCAATGACTTTCAAATCTGATGCTTCGTCAAACCAAAAGAAAGGTTTAATATCCTTCAATGGTCTTAAGCATTCTTCTTATCAAGTGGGGTGCAATGCTTCTCCCTAGGTGAGGTGAACCCACCTTCCATCTCTTGGTGCTTTCTTAGCTACAGCCTTGATGTCCCAGCAAAAGAGCTCCAAAATCTCAAGCAGGTTTTACTGACCTTGGAAAATCATGCAGTCATGTTCATTGTACATTTGTTCATTTGTCTTATACCCTCAAATGATGTCTTTTCTTACATTTCTCTTTGTTGGCCAGGACAGACTGTTAGGTTTCATTCTGCTCCCCCTCCAAAAAAAAATAACTGACCACTGCTAAGGTTAACTTTTAATACAAATGGATAACAGCTTAACATGCAACTTGTATAATGAGATATCTGTATTTTATGATTGGAGGAGCCTTTGTAGCTTTAACCCTGCCCTCTCCCAGCTTTCTACCACTCTGCTCTCTGGAGTCCCTCTAATGCCAACAAGGGCACTGTCTTCTCAGGGAGTGCCCATCTACCTCTCAAAATCTTCAGTGAAGGCTACATTATCAGCCTCTACCAGAAAGGATTATATATCCAGATTAAAATAATTTGACTCGAGAGACTGCTCTATAGGCAAAGCACTCCTTCCTTCCCAAGCATAAATGCCCAAATTCAGCTCCCTAGAATCTTTGTGAATCTGGAATCCTTAGTGAATGTCTTTAATCCCAATATGCCTACAGAGACAAGAAAGGTGGAGATGGCAGAATCTTCCAGAACCTTGTGAGCTAGCTAGCCTGGTGAACACATCAGTGATCAATGAGAAACTCTGCCTCCAATGAGATGGAGGGTGAGGACAGATATCTTAAAGTTTTCCTCTGATCTCCACACAGAGCACATGTTTGCCCCCCCATCTCTCTCTCTCTCTCTCTCTCTCTCTCTCTCTCTCTCTCTCTCTCTCTCTCTCACACACACACACACACACACACACACAAACACATCAAACACATCAAACACATCAAACACATACACACAAAACACATCAATAGAAATGAGGGGTGGGGGTTAATCAGAGGAGAATTTTCCATGTAGTTTCAATAATAGAGGAAGCAAGAAGAAAGAAGCAAGAAGAAATCCATGTGCTTAAGGCTCAGAACCTCTGCTTTCTTACTATAGCTTTGGCGACTTCTGGAGCTAGAGGGACACAGAGGGGAACTGAAGAGAGGACTCTGAATTCAGAAATCAGGAATCCCAGGTAGATGATTTCATGGGTAAAAGTTAGAATCATCATGGTAAACTCAAGAACTTTCTCTGATCCTATGGGACACTCAGTATCATGCAGCCAGCCAATCAGAAAATAAAAGCAAGTGTTTATGTCAAAAACAAGTAGGAAATAGGTTGGACATAAGAACATATCACATGGCTCACTTAGCATTTTCCCAAACTCAAGACTCAACACTAAGGTTAGTGAGTGGGCCAAATCTGGGCTTGCAGTAGTGAATAGCTGATATCAAAACAGATCAAAGCACAGCACTTGCCCTGGGTTTTTATATGATTTGTTGCCTTTTATTAGAATTTTGACATTTCTGGGACTGGGAAAATGACTAAGTGGTTAAAGGTAATGCTTGCAAAGCCTGCCAGCCCAGCTTCAATCCCCAGTACTCACATAAAGCCATATGCATCGAGTGGTGCAGGTGTCTGAAGTTCCTTTGCAGTGGCAAGAAGCCCTGGCACGCCCATACTCTCTCTCTCTTTCTCTTTCTGTTTGTGTGTGTGTGTGTGTGTGTGTGTGTGTGTGTGTATGTCTCTATCTCTCTTATAATCTAAAATAAATAATTTGGGAGGCAGAGGTAGGAGGATCGCCGTGAGTGCGAGGCCACCCTTAGACTACATAGTGAATTCCAGTCCAGCCTAGGCTAGAGTGAGAACCTATCTCGAAAAATAAATAAATTAATTAATTAATTAATTTTAAAAAGAAGTTTGTCATTTCTGCTTATCGATTTGCAGCACCAAGTATGTTTTCTCTCCTTTCTTCTGTCTTTTCTTTTTACAGCATGTCAACATTTGATTTGTTTTGTATACTATAGGGTAAGCCATTGAAAATTAATAGGCCCAAGGATAAGAGACTTGTGAGGCCAGAAACAATGCCTATCTCATGTGTCCTATCCTTGCTCTGTCTTGACCCTTGCTATATCCTCTGTGACCCCCTAGGGGGGAGAAAGCGGTCATTAAAGGTTTGATGGGAGTTGGGGGGAGGGGAACACATTTCCTTTCCTTTTGACGCCATCTTTGTCTCCCAACCTTGAAGCTATCTGCCATATCCCAAGTGAGGTTGCCGTGAAGTCTTCCTAGGGAGATACAGAGAATAGAGAAGCTTCCACATGTATAATGTCCCAAAGCACCCCAAGAAATCTTTGGGGTGCTAGGGTGTCCAAGAAGGCGAGACTTGGGAGTAACTCCTGGCTCTCACTTCATCACTATAAACCTGTGAGCTGGCAGCTGAATCCTTCAACTTAACCCCAGTGTGGGGTGGTTTAAAGGTAAGTGACCACCCCACCCCTCCGCAGCCCACTCCACCCCACCCACATAGACTCATGCTTTTGACTACTTAATCCCCATTTGGGGGGCGGTTTTAGGGAGAATTGCGGAGCCTTTAAAAGGTGGAGCCTTACCTGGGGAGGTGTGTCACTGGGCAAGGTTGTGAGCTGTTACGGCCCGTTTCAGCTCCCCCTCTACTTCCTCCCTGCAGATATGAAGGTGTGACATGGACTTCCCACTCAAGTCTGCCGCCCATGCCTTCACCACCATAATGGATACTTCCTCTTGAAACTGGAAGCCCCAAATAAGCTGTTTCTTTCCTCAAGCTGCTTTTGGTCAAGCATTTTGTCCCAGCAATGGGCAAGTAAGTAAGCAACACACAGGGTGTCACTAGCCTAGGCACGACCCCACTCCAAATCTTCTATGTTTGATAATTAGGTGTTTTTATCAGGGCCACTTTTTATGTGTGTGTGACGTATGGTGTATGCACATGTGTGTGCAGATAAACATGCTCCTCGCATGTGCATGTGGAGCCAGAGGAGAGCTTCTCTTACAGCTCCTCAGTGTATTTTCTTGAGATGGGTTCTCTCCCTCAACCAGGAGCTTCCGTCCATCAGCAAGCCCCACTGATTTCGGATCTGTATTTCCCACAGACTGGTCACACCCAGCTTTCTATGTGAGTTCTGGGCTGTCAAACTTGATAATCTGCAGTCAGATAGGTCCTCATGCTTAAGCAGAAAGTTCTGTTAACCACTGAACCATCTCCCCAGCACCCTAGATCCATTCTGTGAAAAGGTATGAGCTGAAGGCAACAGGGCAGAAGCAGAATCAAATCCTGATGATGAGGCAACCATAGGTTAAGAAACAGAAGGAAGGCTGGGGAGATGGCTCAGAAGGTAAGGAGCTTGCCTCACAAGCGTAAAGAACCAAGTTCAAATCCCCACAACCTATGTAAAGTGTTGAGCAGTGTCATGTGTGTCTTAATCCCAGCCCTGGAATGGAAGTCTGGGAATACCTGAGACCCACTGGCCACCTAATCCAACCAAATCGCTCATTCAGCAAGAGACCTTGTTTCAAAGAATGAATTTGAGAGCACTTGAGGAAAACCTTGACATTATCCTGTAGTCCCCACATTGTGTGACCTCACACACACGTGAACACACATACACACATACAAAAATGAATTTTTTAACAAAAGAAATAGCAGCACTCACGGCCAGTCCTTTGACCTAATTCCCCTCAGAGCAGAGCTGACCTCATATCTAGGTTTTGTCATTTTCTTTAGAAGAGTCATCAATCCAGTGTCTTTTGTGACAACTAAATTCATTGGAAACAAAATTAAAATTATTTCAGCAGCAGCCAGCTTCTGAAAGTTTCCAAATGTACTTTTTTAGCTCTCCATTTCCCTTAAGCCATATGATGTCATTTATCTCCCAAGCCCTAAAGTGCCAAAAAATCTCGCTTTCATATCTCTAAAATTTGCCAAACTATAAAAACCTCAGCTCTCAGTTTGGGTGGTTGTTTTTTAAAATCCTCTTGCCAAAAAAGGCAAAAAATAAATTTACTTTCTTCTCTTCTCAAAGTAAGAATATCAGCTACAAAAGGAAAAAAAATCAGTCGGCAAATCTGCGACGTGTCTTTCCGTGTTCCCCTGTTTGGCTAATGGGCTGCCCTGATTTTATTCACAACTTTCTTTCATTTTTCAGCACTTGTCAACTCCTGCTTTAGGACAAACCCAAAAAATCCTGAAGCTCCCGACTTGACAGGTGACTGAGAGATGGATTTTCAAATGCAGTTTCACTTTGCTTCAGGACATGTTCATTAGGGATTTTTCAGGTTAGAGCCTTTTCTCACTGATTTGGAAGTTTCATAGATTCATGTTGTTGCAGTCAGCTTTCTAGTTGCTGTGCAGGAAGAACCCGAGCAAAAGCGGCTTGTAGAGGAAAGGGTTTATTTGGCTTACGGACTCGAGGGGAGACTCCATTCTGGCAGGGAAAACGATGGCATGAGCAGAGGGCTGGACATCACCTCTGCCACAGCACTGCAAACAGCGGCAGGAAGGTGTGCCAAACTCTGGCAAAGGGAAGCTGGCTTATAACCCCATAAGCCCGCCCCCAACAACACAGCTTCATCGAGGTTGTAAAACCCAAACTGCCATCAGCTGAGGATCGATCTATCAGAACACATTCATTTGTTTGTGGGGGACACCTGGATCAAACCATGACACATGTTATGTATTTACTGAAGTTTCAGTTCACCAAAAAGGGAGAGGGAGAGAGAGAAAGCGTACTTCCCTCCACTAATTACAATCCCATTTCCTTAACAAGTCCTTGGAAAAAAGAACTCCCCAAGTCCCTAATCATCTCTCTAGTCGTAATCTCCATAATTGTGTCCCTTCCAGGTTCCTTCTTGGCACAGCTGAGAGACTGAGTTACTTCATGATGTTAAAACCCTTTCATGTCCTGCCAGTTAGAACATGTTTACATGGTGTGCCTTCTCGGGCCTCGGTGCTGATGGGACTGGTCACTCCGGCTTCTTTCCCCTCCCCAGTGAGTGACTATGGTCCTGTTCCCTCTTAAATTCAGGGCACACTGCACTCTGCCTGATGAAATCATAACTCCAGGGCTCTGCGGGGCCCCCACGTTCTCTTCAGGTTCATTAGTGGATCAGTTTCGCATGAAGCCATATGCTCTGAAGATAATTATTTCTCCTCAAATACTGAGTCAAACATCAGGGTTCAGGGGCTGGAGAGATGGCTCAGTGGTTAAGGAGCTTGCCTGCAAAGCCTAATGACCCAGGTTTGATTCCCCGGTACCCACATAAAGCCAGATGCACAGTGATGCATGAGTCTGGAGTTTGTTTGCAGCAGCGAGAGGCCCTGGCATCCATTCATTCATTCTCGCCCTCTCTTTTTTTTTCTCTCTCTCTCCTTGCAAATACATAAATAAATATTGAAAAAATCAGAGTTCAGTATCTTAAACTATCCTTTTCTATTTCTGAGCATTGGATGATATCTCCTACATGCCTACCACACCCCAGTGAGGTGTGACATTTAACAATGTGTAGAGACAACCTTGGGGGGTCACAACTTAGTGGGGTTCATAAAGGGCAGATGTGCAAACCCTTTGCCGTGCACAGGATACGTCCCATGACAAAGTCATCTAGCCCCAGTGTCTATAGTGAAGGGACTGATGGGAGCCGTATGTTAGATGATTCATCCACCACGTGGAACCCATCTGACTGCTTCTTAGAGTTCCCTGCATCCTTGTCCCCCTGAAGACTGCTTAGCACAGGCTTATTGTCTGTGAACTTTTGTCACTTAACCTTTCATTGGCAATCTAACGACAAGCAATGGTCAGCAGTAGAAATCTGCCAGCACTGTCTAACTGGAATTCTTCCTAGAGCCAGATAAACACTGCTCCTTGCTGGGTCCTCCGTCAAGGTGGCCAACAGCTGCGCACACTCAGCCGTACAGCGCATAAAAGGGTTTTGTCACCACCCTCTGAACTTTGACATATAAAGTCAGGTCATGGAAGGAGTCCTTCATATCCTTGAGGGTCCTTAGCTCTGCTGGAGGATCCCACCAAAGGATGCTCTGGCACAGGGTGATGAGATTCCCTTATGCCTAGATTGACATCCATAAACAGGATGGTAGGCGTGATGGTAACGAAGCTGAGAAGGTCTCTGGGAAGGTAGGGAGGTAGCTGGTGGTGTGAGAAAACCAAGGTCAGTGTTCAAGCTTTAACTTATTGCAGGTATTTTGCTGTAATAACAGAAAGCTGACTAACATATAGCTATGTGTGATTTCTGCACCAAACCCTTCACCAGAACAGTCATGAGATAACCTAGATTCACTGGTCTGGGTTCTATGCCATTTAATAGACCGCAGTCATTTTTAAAGAGGTCTAGTCAGGCATGGAAAGGACAAATGTTGGCTGATTGCTCAACTTTCTACTTTTGCTGCACAAATCATCCAGAATGAATTCATGTTCTGACTCCTGATGTAATGGGATCTCTTTCATAGCCCGAGGTTCCCTGTGTTTAGTAACTTTGAGTGAAGAGTTATGTATTTTATTATTGAACTATCTTCTATCTACCTGGCTATCTATTGATCTATCTTTCCTTCCCACACACTTATTACACCTGTTCGAAACTATTTTTTTAAGTTTTATTTATATATTTGCAGAGAGAGCGGGAGGGAGGGAGAGAGAGAGAGAGAGAGAGAGAGAGAGAGAGAGAGAGAGAGAGAGAGAATGGGCACACAATGACCCCTTGCCACTACAAACAAACTCCAGATGCATGTGCCTTTTTGAGCATCTGTCTTTATGTGGGGACTGGGGAATCGAACCCAGGCCATCAGGCTTTACAAGCAATCACCAGACTACTGAGCCATCTCTCCAACCCTGTCGGAAACTTTTCTGATCACTTCTTTTTTACTCTTGACCTAGATGACACCACCAAAAGCTAACTTTGATGATATCCATGGTACTAGGAGAGACATGCCACCCAGTTTCACATCTGGCCAGCCACCCAAATCATCCAGACCTCCAACCATGAGGCTATGCTGCAGCCCTACTGTTCAGTGCCATAGTCCATCATTCCTAGAGTTCAGAGGTCAGGTAGGTCCTGGATTTGTACCCTTTCTTTCAGCCTTTTCTCTTGGCCTTGGCAAGTCTGCCCTGTGCTAAGATTTAAAGTATGGGCATTGCTGATGGGACCTGTTACAAAGAACATGTTTAGATGACATTTCCAACCAAAGTTAGACCCTCACCATCCAGACCATCTCCTGGCTTCTAGACCCGTAGGCTGATTTCACTCTGACTATAAATTTTTGTCGTTTTTTTTTTTTGAGCCTCATTATTTATTTTCTATTTTCCTCTTTTACAAAAATCTTTTAACTTGTATGGCTGCATATTTAGGAAGAGTGAGTGCTCTGAGGTCTGAATCCCTATGCCGTCCTGAGAGGGAGACTTCCAGTGAAGGCTTAATTTTTTATTAATATTTTTTCCTAATTATAGGGATGATGGATATTCTTTGTGGAAAGTCTGTGAAACTGAAAATTATAAATCCCACAGCTGTGAGATAACCATGGTTAATATTTTAGCATATTTCTTTTAAGC
>PVHP010017189.1:0-34827 GCA_004024765.1 Zapus hudsonius
CCCGGGAGCCCCGCGCGCGCTCGGCTTCGCTTTCGCCACCGCCCGCCGGTAGGGAACCGGTAAGTGCGGGCCTGGCGGGACGCGAGCCCGGGTGGAGACAGACAGCGGGGCGAGGGCCCGGAGACCCGGCCTGGGCGCGCTGGAGCGGGTCCTTGAGGGGGCGCACCCGGCAGAGGGGGGACGCCGAGGGGGACGCGGGCGGGGCGCTCGCTCGGTCGGGCCGGTCCTCTCACCCCAGGGTCAGTGGTCGGGTCCGAGGCCTGGACCGTGAGGGCCTCCCTGAGCATGCGCTGCCTCGGCCCCACCTCGGGCCCAGGGAAAACCTGCAGAGTCCCGCTCACATCTCCACCACAGTCCATGGAATACTCTTTAAAGTCCGACCTGTCTAGAAGTTTTATTTTTAGCTCTCCAACTGCTTCCCCGAGATCCTGGAGAGGCGCGGACCTTGCGAGGTGGCTCTCCTCGCCTGTAAAGCGGTGGAGCCTCGGGTCAGCCCTGGGGGAGGGACAGCCGGATGCCCTGCCGGGAGGTAGACGCATGCCCAAGCTCCCAAAGGATGCCCGGCTCGAGAACAGCAGCAGGCGTTACTTACCGTGTGGTTTTCTCTCTACACACACCGTGTTAGTTAGATCCTCATTGTTGTGATCAAGTACCTGACGAGAAGCCGTTTATGGGAGGAAGAGTGTATTTTGATTTATGGTTTGAAGGAGATGTCGTCCATCGTGGTGAGGAAGGTGTGGTGGCAGGAGCAGGAGACAGGCTGGTCACCTTCCATTCTCAGGAAGTAGAGAGAGGTGGGGGTGGGGTGGGGAGGAGAGGATAAAGAAAGGATCATGGGGCTGGAGAGGTGGTTCCCTGGCTAAAGGTGCCTTCTTGCAAAACCTTCCAGCCTTGAGTTCCATTCTCCAGTATCCATGTAGGGCCGGCCAGATGTACAAATGTTGCATGCATCTGAGCTCATTTGTGGTGCAAGAGGCCCTGGAGTGCCCATTCTCTCTCTCTCTCTCTCTCTCTCTCTCTCTCTCTCTCTCTCTCTCTCTTAAATAAAACATTTTTTTTATAAGAGCAAGAAATGAATGCTTATGTTCATCTTGATTTCTCCTTGTTACTCAGTCTGGGATATGGGATCTTACAGTTAGGGTGGGTCTTCCCATGTCAGTGAAGTGAATGTAGGAACTCCTGAACAGACGTGTCCAGAGATTTGTCTTCTAGGTAATGATAGATTCAGTCAAGTTGACAAACAAGATTAACCATTACCTATACCTGTGGTAAAGCTTAATTTGTCAACGAGGGCTGGAGAGGTGGCTCAGTGGTTAAAGGTGTTTGCTTATAACTTATAAACTAAACACAGTAAGGAGGTGGACAGCTAATCTGATGGGCACTTAGAACAATATGCGGTAGCATGACTGCAAACACCACTACCCGTGCTGGGAGGCTTGAACAACAGCACATGGTACCCTAAGAGTAAGACAGGTAACTGACACAGTGTGGGTCCATCAGACAAAGAGATGGTTCCGCTTCTGGTGGGACAGAGCTGGAGGATGAAAGATTCATTCATACTCCTCAAAACGGAACACTACTTAAACCATGCGAATTGTTCATTTCTGGAATTTTCCTCCTAATATTTTTGGACCACAAATGGTTGCAGGTAACTGAAGCCTCAGAAATTGGAACTGGATAAGGGGTCTGCTGCCATCCATCTAATTGTCACAGCCCTGTGCATCTGGCAAGTGAAGTAATGAAGACACAGAAAGCTTAACTTTTCCAAGGTCACACATGTAGGGAGGGAGGTCACCTGGGAATAAAGTGCTGCTGCCTCACGGCACCCATAGTCCGAGAATCTCTGCCCACCTGGGCTGTGGTCAGAATGTCCCTGTCCCAGCCTTAGGGCGAGCACTAGTTCGTATGACTGAGCAGGAGCCCGCAGGCCCATGTTGACCACCAAGTCTCCCTGCTTGGTACCAGCACGTTTGGGCACCCTTTCCCTGTTGTGACTGATATACTTAGGGGCGAACTGAACCTGGGTCCCACCCTCGGGTCTTACCCTAGAGTTAATGTCCTCCTCTACCCTGGCCTCAGTTCTCCCGGGGGCTAAAGGATAGAGGTTTTCCTAGGTCTCCAACCCACTCCCCATAGGAGCCACCTGCACTTTGTCCTTTGGGGGACGACTGTTTATCTGCGCTCCATTTTGGTTACACAAGTGACATTTGAGAACACGAAGCACCATAATGTTCCCAGTGAAGCTGGGGTGCCTTTGACGACCCACACAGGAGACGAGGTTCCTGCTGATCAGTGTCTCCCACCTGGTAGAGGGGACAGAGCAGGTGGGGTGAGCTCTCGGGCTGGGCATGCCCTGGGTGACTTTCTTGCTCGCAATGCATACCTTGACACTCTCTCTCTCTCTCTCTCTCTCTGTCTCTGTCTCTTTCTCTCTCTCTTTTCTCTGTCTCTTGGCATCCACATACATGCATATGGGGTGAGAATGATGAGGCCTGACTGGTCACTGTCAAGTTCATGGGTGTGTTTCCTTGGGGCCCTCTGGTGGTGGACCTGTGCTAGGTCCCAGCTAAGCTGTCTGAATTTCCCCTAGTGAGCTCCTGTAGCTGTGCTCTCACTGTTCCCATTGATTGGCAGGTCTTTTCCTTTGTGTGCTCAACCTTTGTCTTTTCTATTGGTTCAAAATACTTTCTCCTAGACTTGATTTCTTTTAGTTTTTGTTCAGGTTTTGTCCTGAAGAATATATAAACTTGGAGGTGTGTGATCTTTTTTTATCCCCTTCCCTAGACTTCAGGGATCTGAATCCCTGATTTAGGATCAAAACGCTTTCTGGATGTGGTGGCACACACCTTTTATCTTAGCACTCGGGAGGCAGAGGCAGGAGGATCACTGTGAGTTCCAATGCCAGCCTGAGAATAGAGTGAATTCCAGGCCAGCCTGTGCTAGACCGAGACCCTACCTCTTGAACCCCCCCCCCCAAAAAAAAAAGCTTTCTGAATGCCCTTCCCCTCTGCTCAGCCCCAGCAAACCCTGCCCCACCCTGTCTGCTGTGGATGGAGCCTGAAAAAGACACTTCTGTTTCTGTCCTTGGGACTTGGAGGCATGTGTCTACATGGGGAGGCCCCTCCTAGACCTGCAGGACAGATTCGGGTTGCGTTTACCTCACAGGCAAAGTCGTGGAAGATATCTAGGCCCACTTTCCTCAAAGCACACCCCGCTTATTTACACAGACAATGGAGCTTGCGCTTTTCCCAGAGTCCCTGCACATTTTTAGGGTCGTTTCCCCTAGCTTCTTCATACATTTAAGCATCAACTGAATGCATATGGTATCCTTCAGAACATTTCATTGCAATAATAAATGGGGTACATCCAAATCCTGTGATATTTTCAATGAGGACACAATTACAGTGATTGCACAGTTAACTGGTTCACTTAGACTAAACTGGTTAGAAAAACTCACCCATCATGCGTAGGAGTCAGCACTGTGGGCTCCACATCTGTAGATTCAACCGCTCTCAGATCAAGTGTGTTTATCAACAACACGGTTACTGTGTACATGGCATGGGCCTTGCGTTAGGTATCATAACCTTGAAAGCATGTGAAAGGACACAGGTACTATGCATTTTATGTGAGGGCTTAGCAGCTGAGGCCATCCTGGCACTTTTAGATACCCCAGGACAACAGAGTTTATCATCTTTATGACTCCTGCTGTTGTTTTCCTGAATTTCTGTAACTTCACTACTACTTTTGCATTTTTTTCTTGGGTTTCTGGAATCTCATGAAATTTAACAGGAAATTGCTGTGTCAGGCAGTGGTGGTTGATTCTGGGTGGGGAACTGGGACCTGGCAGTGTACTGCCGTGAGGGCTTCCCCTGGCTCAGCCTCCTCGTCCTGACCCAGTTTCTCATTTGTGTTTCACCTGAATCTCAGTAGTTACTGGCTCACCCAGAGATGGGATTTTGTTGTTTGAGACAGGCCTGTGCTATTTTGCCCAAGCTGACCTTGAACTCCTGGGCTGATCCTTGCTCCTAGTGCAGCGTGTGCGTGGCTCAGGCTTCTCCACTTGCCTCATTCCTAGAACACAGTTTGGGACCCTCTCTGATTGTCATCTCCCTTGGCCATGCGTGCTGACCACTGAGTCTTCCTGCCTTACTGCCTGGACTTGGCTGCTTGCTCCTGCTCACACGTGGACGTGAACTTGTCTCCTTGTCAAGTATTTCAATCGCAGCACAGTTCACAAAGGACCTGGCTGTGTGGTCTTCTAGATAGTTCTTACTGAAATTAGTAGGTTTTTGTAATAGATTGTTTCATTCTTTATGATTTTAATTGATTGTATGTTCTTTTATTATATTACGCTTAATTGATTTTATATGTTCTCTATTAATTTGAACTTTTATCTATTTTTTTAAATCATTTTTTTTTGTGGTACTGGGGATGGAACCCAGGATCTTATGTGTGCTAGGCAAGTGCTCTGCCTCTGAGCTGCATTTACAGCTCAGCTCTTTGGCTTTTTGCAGATTTAGCTGTAAAGTGACACTTCCAGGCTGGGGCTATAGATCTGAGTCCGCCTGTTGCTTTGCAGACTTCCCTCAGGCATCACCTCCTGAGCAAACTGGAGAGGGAGAGTTTGGGGCCTTGTCAGCTATTTCCAGAACCTGTGCCCAGTGCTGGGCATAAGCCCTGGCAGCAGCTTGCTGTGTTCCCAGACTGCCCTGGGAGCTTGCCAGATTCCCCTAGTGGACATCTCCCTCCCCAGATTTTCTTTTTAAAAAATTTTTTAAAAACTAAGAGAGAAAAAAGGCAGATAGGGAGAGAGAGAATGGGCACATCAGGGTCTCCAGCCACTGCATCTGGCTTTATGTGGGTCCTGGGGAATCGAACGCAGGTTCTTAGGCTTTGTAGGCAAGCACCTTAACTGCCAAGTCATTGCTCCAGCCCCAGCTTTCCTTTTGATGACAAGGTTCCATTCCATTCTTCCAGACTGCTCTGGGCAGTTGTATTGCTTGCTTTTCTGTTGTGACCTGACAGAAGCAACCTAAGGGAGGAAGGGTTTATTTTGAGAAGGTGGGCATAGTGGTGGGAGCTTGCCCCCATCTGGATGGGTCAGGAAGCGGAGAGAGCGCAAGGACGGTGCTAGCTGGGTGCTCTTTTCTTTTTCATTTCGTCCTGGACTCCAGCCTATGGGAGGGCACGGCCAGGTTTAGTTCTCTCTTCCCCCTCAATTCTCCCTGGAAAAGCCCTCACGATCCGAAAGACATGTCTCGTTAATGCCCTAGGCATGTCTTAACCTAATGAAACCTAACGATCACAGCTGCATGCGAGGCAGTCACTCTGTCCCTCAGCTGCACCCCAGCGGCTTTCTGATCGGTTAGTTGATAAAGGAACTTGGAGATCTACCCCGACTTGCCAACTCTGGTCCACATGTAGAACTGTAGTTGGTAGGGGTATTTCATCTTCGCATACATGCATATGCCATGGCAAACCACTGGGAGTGAGTGCCAGAGACAGTGGGGCCAGCCCTGAAAGGATGAATGGTCTCAGGCGTCTTGGGGAGGCTGGAGTTCTGCCCTTCAACCTTGTCACTTTGTGTCTCCCAGGTCACAGCCACCAGGCTAGTCTTATGCCGATGGAAGGGTCAGAGGCCCGACAGCGGAGGCTGGAAGGCTGTGGCAGAGCAGAGGAGCTGGGGCTGCCACCTGCCCATGGCACAGGAAGAGTCTCAGAGGCCTCAGAAGATGGACATCCGAGGGTCTCCAAGAGCCAGAGGGCATCCCCCAAACCACTGGAGGCTGAGCCCAGAAGGGAGACCTCTGTGACCATTGCCCTCCAGGTGGTAGGGCCCTTCTTGGTTGCTGGCCTGGGGCTGTCCTGGGCTGGCTTGCTCTTGAACTACTTCCAGGTGAGAGGGAGCTGTGCGGGGGTGGGCTACTCTATCACTTGAGCTTGAGGAGTGGGCAGCTGTGCCCCAGGGGCACACCATCACATGGGCTGTACCCCATGTCCAGCCTGAAGGACCAGAGCCTTCCTAAGCCCGTGTTCTCTGTGTATCAGACAAGGTTCCTCCCGTCACTGTAACAGACTGAACCACAACCCAAGTTAAGCGCAGCAAGGCAGCTGCTGAGCTTATGAAACTTGGGTTTCAGATATGAGATGGTCCTGTGTGCAGACATGCCAAGACTTCCTGACCATTCCCTTGCTCATGTTCTTTGGGTTTAACAACTGCACAGGTCTGTTTGGGCCACCATAACAGAGTCCCACAGAGTGGAAGATGAAAGGTCAGAAAGTTATTTTGTTTCTGTTCTAGAGACTGGAAGCCCAAGGTCGAGGTGTTGGCAAGGCTGGCTCCTCTGTGGCCCTCTTTAAAAACAGAGGCTCCCTTTTCTGCAGGTGACCCCTCCTGGCCTATAGGTCTTTCTCCTGAGACCTTCCTCTCTGTGGGTCTCTGTGTAAATCTCTTCTTATAAGGACACCAGTCCTACTGGATTAGGCCTGTCTGAATGGCTTCATTTTCTTTTTTGGTTGTTTGCGCTTGTTTTTGAAACAGGGACTCACTAACTATCCATGTGTTGTTTCTAAGATGGGACCTGAAGTCTGCGTGGGCAGGTCCTGAAGTAGGGTCCTGATGTTGTCAGGGGCTCCCGGGCAGCTCAGGCTGGGGCAGTAGGTGCGCAGTGGAACCGAAGAGGCTGGTGGGTGAGGTCCGCCCTGCCCCATTTGTCCAGGCTGCCGGCCTGGCGGGAGCGAGTCCCGGTGGGTGGGTGGGCTGGGCTGCGCCCGCTCACGGAGCAGTTTGGCTCTCAGAGCTCTGTTCACCGTGTTTCTTCTTCTGGTCTCTGGCTGGCCCCGGGTGGCTGCGGCATTCTGCTGGCTCAGCAGCAGGCGAGGTCCAGGGAAGCTGTGGCAGCATGCCCATGGGCCCGGGAATCCCCGGGAGTGTTACGGCTCTGGAAGCATGGTTTCTTAGCAGTGTTACAAGGCTGGGGACACGGTTCCCTGGGGAATACGATTCCCCGTGTGTTCAGCTCAGTAACGGGCATTGCCTGGGGGAATGAGGTGGAAATATTTCCCATTTATTGTAGTAATGCCGTTGGTTAAATAGAAGAAGAGGAGGGAGAGGAAGAAATGGGCAAAGGAGATTGGCAGTGACCAGCGACCTGTGAATACCTGCTTTGCATGTAGACGTGAGCCTAGGCTCGTATTAGATGGTGGGGGCAGAGGAATTGTCTGTCACCTTCCAGGCACAGCAGGGGTGCGAACCTGCATTCATTGTGGCTTGCTTAGAGAGGGAGTTTTAGGGCCAAGGGTGGAGATAGGGGAAACTGGGGTTTCAGACCCTGCTCAAACACCTTTAACCCTTTGTCCTCCGTGTCCCATTTAGCAGTACCAACATCCCTGGCTTGTCTAGAATTTACACTGATCCTCTTGCCTCTGCCTCCAAGTGCTGGGATTGTAGGTATGCATCACAACACTTAGCTTGCAAAGCAGTCACAATCTGAGGTGTAGGGGGCTAGGATGTAAAACAGGTACAGTGTAGCCCATAGCAACAACTATGTGATGTCACTACAGGATGTTGCATCACGAGTGCAGCAGAGCGTGGACTTGAGGAGGCATCTCACCTGCCCAGGTAGCTAGGAAGTAGAACTGCTGGAGCAGGAAGAGCGAGTGTATGTGTGTGCAGCTCTGTGCAGCTCAAAGGTCCTGTTTGAACTGGGAACAGCAGGGCATGGCGAGGATGGGGTCCCTGGGGCCCTAGTTGTCAAGTCAGTTTGTAAGTCCAGCCATGTGGTCAGAGCACCTGCCAGACCCAGGCCACACCCCAAGGCAGCATACTCTGAATAGAGCCAGGTGGGGACTGTCGCTATGAGGACAGCCTTTGGGTGAGAAGATGCAGGACCAGCTCAGGCTGTCCTGTCCCCAACAGTCAGCCAGCAGTGAGCTTGTGGTCAGAGGTGACCAGGTACTCTGGGTTGCATAGGGATCCTGTGTGTGAGGCCATTTGTCTCTCCTACAGGATTGGTGAGGGAGGTCCACCCTTGGTTATGGAGACAGTGATGACACCACGGGAACTGGGCAGAAGAAAGCCCCCCACCCCCCACTGCAGCCTGGGCATGTGGCGTGCTCCACATTGGCAGAGCCACACGTAGCAAATGAGCCCAGGATGTGGAGGCAGGACTGTAGGAATGGGAGGGTGGAGTGGTTTTCCTAGAAGATTTCTGGGGCTGGCAGGGACTGAAGCCCTTGCTGGGGACTGTGCCCATGGGAGAGTTCCGGCGAGAACTAACCGTGGCCAGGCTGCTCCCCACATGTTGGAATAGCACCCTGTCCTGATGGCTTTCAGGCTTATACCACTCATCCTGCAGAAGGACCAGGGCTTCTGTTTAATTTTAATGGAATTCCAGCTCTCCCCCTGAACTGTTCCCACCCCTAGCCTGCTGGGCAAGCCTCTCCCCTTGAGCTACATCCCATTCCCTGACTGAGTTTCTTATCTTGTTGCCTCTGCCATTCTGTTCGTTCCTTCCTTCCTTCCTTCCTTCATTTTGGCAGCATACAGTATGTGTGTCAAACACCATACACAGAGTAGGTTGAACATGGTAGACAAGACCAGCCCTGATCCTGTGGCACTCACAGAACGGGAGAGAGACAGCAGCAGGTGCCTGGGTTGGCTAGTCCACAGCAGAGAGCAGGACTGTGCCAGAGCGGGCCAGGGAGCAGTCTTGGGGAGAGAGGTGTTTGTGGGGAGGCCTGAGTGGAGGATGGCCGCCTGGAGAGGCTGCCTCAGGCCTTCCCTCGCTCCTGTGCGGTGGGAATGCTGTCAGGAAGTGCTCGGGCTGCCTGGCCCATCGTGCGCAGGCTCAAGGTGGCCGAGGGGAATCGAGATCTAGAAACTTCTCTGGGAATATGTGCAGTTATGCCATGGGGTCTTCGGTGGCAGCTGGGAGCACCTCTCCCTCCTGTCGTGCAGGGGATGGAACCTGGACCTAGAACATCTGAACCCACACCGCACTCTGCCTCTGGGCTGTGTCCCCTCCCAGGGTGGCACTGCTCTGTCCTGTCCCTCCAGGATGGACCGGAGGCCTGGAGAGGGGCAGGGCTTGTTCAAGGTCACTTAGGAAATCACCCGATTCTGTCCAGAGCAGCCTGGAACCCAGTCGACTTTGAGATTTTCCACTGTGCCACTGAACTATTTTTAAAACCACAGTTTGATGTTCTGGGTTATGACCCAGTAAGCTGTGTTGATGTGTGTTGTTCTCAGCTTTCCCGGCAAAGTCATTTTTCTCACATGAGTGAGTTCTGTTATTTATTTCTGCTGATAGCTTGATGGCTCCAGAAACAAATCATTACAACGGTCCACGCAGGAATCATGGCAGAAAGGCTACTATATCCCTACCAGCTGACCTTTTTCACTGTTTAGGTGCACACTGCTCCTTTCAAAGCGGGAAGAACAAGTCTGTAACGGTTTGAGACTAACCTGGACACCATTTTCTCTGTGAGCGAACACAGCCACCTTGGTACCTTCTGTACTGGTGAGAATGGTCTGCAGCGACCCTGCAGGAGGCATAGGTACCAGGAGAAAATGCCACCTTGTCTACCACGCAGAGGGCATCTGCCACGGCAGCAGGCGTCTCAGCAGGGTGCTCTGCGCTGCAGGAGCCAAGGGTCCCTCCTCAAGCCAGCCGGCTTCCACAGCTCTCTTCTCAGAAACAAGTGTCTGTACCTTGGCTTCATTGCCAGAGCAGGAAACGGCCCTGGGGAGGAGGTCTTCGCCAGCCTTGGGGGCCTTAGTGAGTGCTTCACGCTGTAGTCAGTGAAAGCCCTAGGGGGCTTTGTCCTCTGAGGAACCATGAAAGGGCTTTGTAGAGAAAAATCAGCAATGGCTCCCCTTTTGGAAGACTGTAGTGGGGTCAGACAGGCCCTGTCTCAGGAAGGAAGGTGGGACACCTGCAGTCTGTGCTTCTGCAAGGTCATCATGGCACTCTGGGAAAGGAGCTGTTAGCTGTGGAGCCCTGGGGACAGGAGCACAGGCCACAGGTATGGCACAGAGGGTCCCAGAGGAGCACAAGGCTGTACATTGGGAGAGACAGCTCCTGTGGACATGGCTTTTCAAAAGGTGAGCGCCTGCACCTGTTCTTGCTCAGGTCATCTCCCAGCTGTTGAAGATGTTTGAGCCAGTGACCTCTGTGGAGGCAGGGTCATGGTGGAGATGGTGTCCCTGGGCTAGAGCAGTAGGGACAGCAAATAGATGTGGGGCTGTGGTGGGGGTCTGCGCCAAGCCTTTCTGGCAGGCAGGAGGTAACTGTCTTGAAAGACTCCATGAGATCATGAGAGGAGTGATCTGAAAGCCCGGGAGAGGTTGGGCTGGAGCCGGTCTGAGTGGTCATATCTGGGATGAGGCAAACCATGAAGTTGGGGGTCCCTGTGACCTGCTGCCGTGGAGCTCAGCATTCCAAAGCTAAGGAGTCTCTTGCATCCACTTATTCTCTTTGGCCACAAACCTGTGGCAGCTGAGGCACTTCTCTCTCCAGTTGCCTTGACCTTGCAGGAAAAACCCCATAGGCTGGCCCAAGGAGGGATCCCTGCAGCTCCCCAGGCCCTTCTTGGCCAGGGCACATGTGCAGAGGGCTGTGCTGACCTCCACATGGACACTCACCAGAACCAGGCCCACGTGGGCTTCATCCATGCCCAGTTCAGGTTGGCGTGGGCTGGGCTGCTGGACACTGTCAAGGTCGCCGCTGAGGGAGGGACAATAAGCTTCCCTGGCAGGCTGTCAGAGGAGTCCTGGTGGACACACAGCCACTGTGAGGAGCACCTGACCTGTGGATGGGCAGGAGGAGCCAGCGCCTCCAGCATGAGGCTCTGAGTACGCCTGCCTTTGTTGCTGCCGTCCGGACCCTCTGAGGTGCAGATCACCTGGCAGCCTTCTGGGACGCGTCCATCTGCGTGGACTTCTGCAAAAACTGTCCTAGTGGGCAGGGAGGAGAGAGGACACCCAGCTGGCCTTGCCCAACCATGGTCATCACCCAGCTCAGCCTCGAGTTCCGCTTTCAGGACAACAAGCTGCGAGGCTTCAGCTGCAAGCTTACCCGGTCCCCTCATGGGGTCCTCCCTGAGTCCGTCCTTACCACTGCGTGCCAGATTGCTGTACCCATACTGCTCTCAGGCCTGGGCATGATGGTGGCCGGCCTGGTGATGAACGCTGTCCAAGTGCGTACTGGGCTCTGAGGGGTCAGGGTGGAAGGCAGGTGCTAGGGGCCTCTATGTGGACAGCAGCTCTGTCTTTGGGGCTGGTGGAAGGGTCCACTGGGCACCTCAGCGTCTGGAGAGCCAGAGGTGAAGATTTGGTGATGGTCCTATAGGCAGCCACGGTAAGCGCATAGCCTTCTCCTGCCACGGACTGGGCTCGCTGGGCAGGACTGATTTCTAGTCTCTCTGCTTCAGGCTCCCTTTCTGGAAAGCAGGGAGCGTTTGAGGGGAGTGCTGGGTGTGTGCCTGTCATGGTTTCTGTGGACTGGGTGAATGGATGGGGTCCTACTGGACTGCTTTTGCTAACAATTTAAAATTATTTGTGTGTGTGTGGTGCTGGGGATGGACTCGGGGCCTCATGCATTCCAGCACACACCATACCACAGGGCTCTCCTAGGCCTGCTGACTGGGCTCGTTGGGCAGAGCTGTTCAGGACAGGGATCTTTAGTCTCTTTGCCTCAGTTTCGCCTTCTATAGAGAAGGGAGAGTGAGAGCATCTTTTTAAGCTATAAACTTAAGTTTACATTTAACTTCTACAAGACCTCCCTCATAGAGCACTGTGTTCCTGAGTGTTCCCTGCGTCTGCGCCATGATGGTGACAGCTGGTAGTGTTCCTGAGTTTCCAGCTGGAGGGACTGCTCACTGATCCCCAGGCAGCTTTTGCCGGCACACTTGAGGGTTTGGTGCTCAGCCTTGTGGGTGCTAGAGTTAGTCATCTTTCCTGTGACCTCAGCTGCACCCCTTCCCCAGCTCCTTTGTTGATCTGGAGAGACTGCCTGTGTCCCAGTGTTTGCATGGCTTGTGGCCCTCAGTCTGGAAGCTGTCCCCAGTGTCCCTTCCTCGGGGTGCTCAGCTGATGTGGGCTCAGAGATGAGAGCTAGGCAGCAGGTAAAGGTGGAGGCAGGGCACAGGCTTTGTGAAGGAGGCGGTGTGGGCAAGGAATCCAATGCTCTCTGAGCCGGCCTTGAAGGACGATGTAGCAGTTTCTAGGATGCTATGGGAAGAAGCCCAGCAGGCGGCCTTTGGACAGATGGGAGTGCCCATCTGTGAAGAGAAATGAGCAGGGGTGGCTTCTTTCAGGACAGGGTCACTGCCCAACACGAGAGGCTCTCTGTGTCATGGTCGCCATTGCTGATGGATTGAGACCCTGCTGCCAGGGGCAGGTTTCTCTGAAGCGTTTCTGGAGAGGCTGATTTAAGAGTAATGATGATGGGAATGTCGGGCTGGGCACAGAAAGAGTCTTGATGGATAGAGCAGGAAGTGAAGCCAGGCTAGAGGAGACTGTGGGACAGGCTGGAGTCTGGCCATGGTGAGCGAGCTTCTGGTGTGGTTGAGGAGTGGTGAGGAGGTGAGAGGCTGGTGAGGGCTGGAGACACTGGTTCATGGACGAGCCCAGTGGAACTTCTCATCCTAAATGACTGGGAGCAAGGAAGGCTCTGAAGAAGCCTGCAGCACCTCCACTCCAGAGATGGCAAAGCCCTGGGTGGAGGGTGGATGATGGCACCCGACATTTTCCCATTTGCCCTGTCACAGCACCAGGGACCAGGTGCCATCAACCCCAGAAACACTTTCCACAGTTCTGGTGGTGGAAGGCTGAGGTCAAGGTTTCGCCTTGCTTGGTGGCCTTCTCCCTCCTAGTCACTCTGCGTATCTGTCCTCCCTTCTGAGAACACCAGTCATGTGGGATTAGAGTTCACCCATGTGGTCCATTTTAACTTGATCCCCTCTCTGAAGGCGCTGTCTCTGAGCAGTGACACCTCGAGGCACTGGTGCTTAGGACTTCCGTGTGGATTTGGGGAACACACACTTGGCATTGTCCTTGACTGGCTTCCGTCATGGTTCTGTGCTGCCCAACGTGACGGACATGGAAGAGCCCTTGCCTACACGCTCAAGGCTGGGCTTCCTTGTCCAGCACCACGAGCACATAAGCAGGTCTAGCCATCTTACCTGCAGCCTGGAGGTGGGAACAGAGCAGGTTCCCTTCCCATGGCAGGTCACCGTGTCCTTTAGGGAGAGGGTGATGGCGGCGGGCCAGCGCGTCGTTGAGAGGGAGAAGGCCTGAGAAGCCTTTGTTCTCATGTGGGCCTCGGTGGGTTCTTGGCCTTGACGTTCAGGGTGGGCACAGAGTGTGCCAGCTGAGCCCTGGCAGGGTGCCTGGGCTGCTCTGGGTGTCGCGTGTGCAGGGCTGATAGGCCCACGCTGCGAGCAGCACTGATAAGGTGGGCCTCTCAAGTGTGGGTGCAGGGCCGCCGACTGGGACTCCGCATCTCGCAGTCTGGTAGAGAGGGAAAGAAGCCGAGGAGGAGGCAGCCATAGACAATGGCTTTCTTTTTTTTTTTTTTTAATCTCAGAGCAGGAAGCCATGTTGTTTTATTAAATAGGATTAATGTCTTTATCACAAAAGTTTTTCATTTAAAAAAAACCTTTCTATATAGAAAATATTTGAGAGAAAGAAAGAGAGAGGGGCGGGGAGAGAGAGGCAGGCAGACAGAGAGTGGGCACGCCAGGGCCTCCAGCCACTACAAATGAGCTCCAGACACATGCGCCACCTTGCGTCTGGCTTTATGTGGCTCCTGGGGTGTCAAACTCTGGCTCATCTGATTTGCAGGCAAACACCTTAACCACTGACACATCTCTCCAGCCCTGTCAAAAAGATTCAAACAAATTAATAAATTTGGTCAAAAGCAAAGACATTTTCTTTTTGCTTTTGAGGGAATAAAATTATGGGAAAAGTTGAGACCGTAGTAATAAGAGGAAATGAAAGTTAAGACTATATGTCTTTCTCATAAATAATCAAGAAAAGTAGAAATCACACCTTGTTCCAGTTGCTCTCCCTCCTTGCCGAGGTAAAGGCTGCCTCCTCACTTCCAACACAGTACTGCTGCTTGGAGTGACTCCTCTGCGCCCCCTGGAGCCGACATGGGTTTGTGCACCTTCATACAGCTTATGTCTCAGCCCAGGCTTCCTGTCCCTCATGGAAAATAGAAATTTGTTTTTTGGCCTAGAATTCCACAACCCAAGGACCCTGAACAATGTCCTGGATAGGTGTGAGGACCAGGGGGATGTGCAGTGTCCTGCATAGGTGTGTGGCCAGGTGGATGAGCAGTTTCCTCCATAAATGTGGGGTCGGGGGTGTACACAATGTACTCAGCCTCCCCTGGAGAGGACAGTGCGTTCCCTTTAAGCATTGATGGTTCTCACCTCCACAAATAACTTTTCTCTCTTCCAGCGTTCTTGACGCATACACCCCCGTCGTTCTGTCCTCAGTTTTTATAATTTTTTTGTTTTGGAAAGCCCAGGAGCCAGCAGCTGCTGGTGGTGACTTGCACTCTGTGACAGGGAGCAGAGCGAGTCAGGTCCTGGCAGAGGATGAGCAGGAAAGTCCCTGGCTGTCATGGTTTGAGCCAGGTGTCCTCCACAAACATGAATGTGTTCTGGGTAATGGATCCTCAGCTGATGGCAGTTTGGATTTTACAACCTTGATGGAGCTGTGTTGTTGGGGGCGGGCTTATGGGGATTATAAGCTAGCTCCCCCTTGCCAGTGTTTGGCACACCTTCCTGCCGCTGTTTGCAGTGCTGTGGCAGAGGTGATGTCCACCCCTCTGCTCCTGCCATCGTTTTCCCTGCCAGGATGGAGTCTCCCGTCGAGTCCGTAAGCCAAATAAACCCATTCCTCCACAAGCTGCTCTTGTTCGGGTTCTTTCTGCGCAGCAACTAGAAAGCTGACCGCAACACTGGCAAAGACACCACAGTCCTTGCTAGTCTAAGGAGAAATAAGTCCACTCTGAAATTAGTCACTCCTTCCATTTCTCCAGAATTCTGCCTTGCATACAAGGCTCTACACCATCTAGGCCAATGGCTCGTTTGCAGACTGGATTGTTGGCATCCATTGCTGGCCCTGTCATTTCCCTGACTCCTGGGGATCCGAGGTCGAAGGGGACTTGCTTGTGAGCACTGGTGCTGATTTGATAAATGGTATTTAAAACATCGCACCTTCCTTGTTCCTTTGTGTTTTGTTTGAAGACACTGCTTGGTCCGGATGGCCATGTCGTGATGGCGTGGGCCGTGCTGGAGGGTCCTCCAAAGGGATGCGCAGAGCTTACATCCTTCCTCTTTCTCTCCTAGCACTGGCCCGTGTTTGTGGAGGTTAAAGACCTCTTGACATTGGTGCAGCCGCTGGTGGGCCTGAAAGGAAACCTGGAGATGACCCTGGCATCTCGGCTGTCAACAGCAGTAAGTGCCGTCTGCAGACAGTGCTCCCACCCTGGGTCTCCCCTCAGTGTCATGTGGTGGGGATTGGGTCTTCCACAAAGAGGCTCTTCCCACCCCCCTCGCTGCCTGTCATCCTATTTTCTGATCGGGACGGCAGTGCCTCTGGGCCTTTGCTTCTCCTTCAGCCCCAGTGTCCGTTGGCTCTGTGTGTCCTGTCTCTGTGCTCTGGACTCTGCATACTGCCACCGGGGCCCTGGGACCACTCCTGCACACATGCACATGAAAGCCTCAGCATGGCAGAGCCAGGAGTAGACCCAAGTGTAGAGGAGACGAGGCCCACGCCAACCATCCTCCGCCTGGTGATCCCTGTCACTGTGGTGCATTCCTCGGTGCTCTAAAGCCAGGACAGCTCCTGGCTCAGCCAGTTCTCAGCCCTCCCAGGCATCCCCGGTGTTGCGTTCTCTTCCTCCTCTCAATACAGAAGGGTTCTCCTTTTTTCTGAGGCCCATTGATATCCTGCATGAGAAAAGGACGGTGGCCCAGAAGGTAAATTGTGTTCAAGATAGAGAGAAGTACCCCGCAACTGACCTGCAGAGGGCCTGGGCAGGGCCAGCTAGGTGTGAAGCTGAGAAAGATGGGCTTTCGGAGCTGAGCAGCAGGGAAGGCCGTGCAGAGTCCCAATTCCTCAAACCTGTGGCTATTACTCTGTGGGGAAGGAGTATCTCAGTGGATGTGGGTGAGCATAGGACCTTGCAGCAGGAATTTACTCTGGATCCTCCAGCTGGCTCCTAATGACGGGAAGGCAGAGGTGGGGGGAGCAGCTCTGCGTGCTGGAGAAAGTCAGGAAACCCATGCTCCCTAGACCTTCGAGAACACGGGAGGGCTGTCGGCCCCTTTTGGCTCCTTGAGTCCTGTCTGTGTTCTGACCTGCAGAGCTGTTGCCCGAGGAATGCAGCACACGGGTGAGTACAGGCTGAGAACACTGTGGGCACCTGCACACACAGGAACACCCGTGTGTCTGCCCACACACAGGACACACCCGTGTCTGCACACACACAGGACACACATTTGCTCCCATCTCCTTGTTTCATCCTGTTAACAAGCTCTGTTTCTCTCCATTTCTGTCTTCATGAGTTGACTTGTGTCGTTAGGTATTTATGGGGATTGAACTTAGGGTCTTGCACGTGCTAGGCGAGTGCTCGGCCATTGAGCTACAACCTCGGCCCCTTTTAGAAAGTTTTTATTTTGAGTCAGGGTCTCACTAAGTTGCTCAGGCTAACCTTGAACTTGCAATTCTGTGCTTCTGAGTGACTGGGATTACAGACCTGCGCCTCCAGGCCTACTTCACACCTTACTTGTCAAATAGACACACCACAAAATCTAAAATTGGAGGCACTTCTTCCTGCTCAGCTCAGTGGCACTAGTGTGTTCATGTCGTGTGACTGTCACCAGCCATCTGAATTGCAGCCCCCCTTCCGGAAAGCCACCGCCCTACTCTGTGACTCTCCGCTCCTTTTCAAAGATAATTTTTTGGGTTATATTTATATATTTACAAGCCTTCACCTCCCAAGTGTTGGAGGTCTAAGTGTGCGTCCAGCTGTTTCCCAATCTTGCTATACTGTGTTTTCATTTATCTCAAAACATTTTCTATTTCCCTTGTGATCCTCAGTGACCTGCTGATTGTTCAGGAATGTGGTATTCGTATCTGGAACTTTCTCTGTTGTCCTGCTTGCAGGTTCTATTTCATTCTCTTGTGATTGAAAGACACTTTGTGCCATTTCAGTCTTGAATGGATCACTGTGCCAGAGAGTGTTCTTTGCCCTTGTTGTTGGACGGCACAGTATGTCTTCATCCTCTTGTTGGACGCCACGTTGGGTCGTACTGGCCCAGTTGATGAGAGTATCACTCAGATCCTCCACCTCCCTGTCATCTGTATTCATTATTGGCTGTGGGATCTGGGACACTGAGGCCTGGTACAGTTGCATGTCCCAGGCCTCAGTCATGCTAAAGGTAAAATATATCCCTCCTTCCCCTCCTTGTTTCTTTTATTTATTGTTTTTTTTTTTTTCCGAGGTAGGGTCTCACTTTAGCTCAGGCTGACCTGGAATTCACTGGAGTCTCAGGCTGGCCTTGAACTCACAGCGATTCTCCTACCTCTGCCTCCCGTGTGCTGGGATTAAAGGTGTGCGCTACCACGCCCAGCTATACTTATTGTTTTAAATAAAATATTTTATTTATTAAATTTTTTCTATTTATTTCTAAGCAGAGAGAAAGAAATTGTGCCAGGGTCTCCTGCTGCTGCAAACAAACTCCAGATTCATGCACCACTTTGTGCATCTGGCTGTATGTGGGTCCTGGAAAATTGAATCTGGGCCGGCAGGCTTTGCAAGCAAGCTCCTTTAACCACTGGGCCACCTCTCCAGCGCTGACTTTAAAAACTAGAGGAGAGGAGAGAGATGGGATGCAGCTGGGGACTGAATTTAGAGCCATGCACCCACTGGGCAAGCCCTGTAGCTGTGAGCAAGAAAGACAGGGTGGTAGCAGTGGGCCTGCTTTCATAGAATCCTGGAGCTCAGCGAACTCAGTGCCGAGGAGCTGGGAAGGTGCTTCTGTTTTGGAACCTTTCTCCTTTCTGTCCTGCTGATATGGCATTCAAGAGTCAACTGCCATTTTTATTTTATTTTATTCGTTTTTTTAAAGACAGGCCAAGGCTGGCCTTGAAGTCCTGTCTGCCTCCATCTCCCAAAGTGTTCGGATTACAGGTGTGGACCACAGTTCCTGGCCCAGCTAGCAAGGGAGAGGGGGGTAGAGGGGGAGAGAGAGGGCAGAGAGGAGAGAGAGATTGTGCATCTGGCTTTCTGTGGGTGCTGGGTCATTAGGCATTGCCTGGCAAGCACGTTAACTGCTGAGCCATCTCTCCTATGCCCAGCTAGCATTTTTCAAGGAGGAAGTTGTTTTTCTGAACTTGCTTCTGTCCTAATTGAGGAGGACTTAGAATGCATCCTCATGTGGGACCCCTGCAGAAGTGAGGTCATGCAGGCCCTTTGGTGCTCATTGGCATCTAGCTACAGGAGAGGAGAGGTGTGGGGGACAGTGGGGGGACGCGGTCTAACTGATCTCTTCACAGCATAAGGCCTGCCTGAGTTTCACACTTGAGCTCGAATGCCAGGGATGGCCCTGGAGAGTGTCAGCAGCACCCATGCCTCTGCGTATGTGCACCCGTGGAGGGACAGTCCGTGACACCTACCTGGTTCTCAGGGGGACTTTGTCCTTACCTCGGTCCCCACTTCCATAGTCAAGCAGCATGATGTGATGTCCTGGCTTCCTCCAGAGAGACTGCCAGGCCGACTGTCTCTTTCTCTTCATGCCAGGCCAACATGGGGCAAATGGACAACCCCCAGGAGAAGCGCAGAGTCATCAGCAGCAACCTCGCCGTCGTCCAGGTGAGTCTCCTCTTCGACTGACCAACACCACCCTCTCACGGAATGACACGTCTGAACTGATTCAACCTTTCCTCTTTAAAATTGAAGCTCAGGTGTTTTGTTACGTTTGATGGAAAGCTGGTCACTGCCCAAACATGTCAGTTGTTCCCGGGGACTGACTAGTCCTCCCACGTGACCAGGCTAGATCCTTCAGAGTGGCTGTTAGCCGCTCCCCACCTCCCTCGCCATCATTCCCAGTCACTCGGAGCCTTGTGTGGATCCAGCCCTGCTTCCTCTCTTCCTCTCTCAGAAGCCCAGTGCACCTGCATCACCCTGGTGACCTATTCTAAGGTCAAAAGGTTGGCACCTTCTTTCTTGATTCCCTTTTCTCCTCATGTGGGCTGGCCCCTCCTCCCTCACCAGCTCCACCTGAAGCCCCCTGCCCTTCTGCTTGCAGCTGTCTGTCCTTGGACTGTCCTCTCATCTTTTGGTCACCTGCCGCGGAGTTCACTAGAGGCCCCACTCAGGTCTAAGCCCTTTCTCCCTGTTGCCATGAGGCACCCCCTCCAGGCACAGCTCTCTGTTGGTCTGTCTGCCTTTCACATCTGGGCTGTTTGGCAGCTCAGGACCAAGTCCTGTGGCTGAGCATCTGTGGAGATGACCACTTTGTGCATCTGGCTTTACGTGGGTACTGGGGACTCAAACCTGGATCCTTAGGCTTGGCAGACCTTAAGTGCTGGGCCATCTCTCCAGCCCTTGGGTTTTAATGTTATGAAGCAGGGAGGGATCCACCTGCGCTCTCATAGGTGCCCAGTGTCCCTCACCCTGGTTATTCATTCCCCACACATGACGACTTAAACCTCCACCTGTGTCATGGCCTCATGCATGCGTGAGTAAATTTTCTCGTATTTAATCTCACAGCTCCAACCACTTTCCTGGTCTCTGCTGAGCTCTTTGTCTCTCTGCCAGTGCCGTGCTGCCTTTATGACAAGAGCTTTACCGCAGGCTTTGATGGTGGCGGTGCTGGAGTTCCCCGAGCTGTCTCAGCTGTGTGCGCAGCCACTCATCTTTGTGATGTCTGGAATTTGTCGTCAAATTCCATGAAACTCTCATGGGATTTTGATTGGAATTGCATGAGTTAACAGGGAGAGCATTTTTCAGCTGTGGGGGAGAAGTGTTTCTTGTCCCCACCATCTTCCTTCTTTGATGACGGGACACTGTTCCATCCAGACATTTGGAATTCATGGTGCTGGTGCTGGTGCTGGCATTCAGATCTGGAGCTCTGGGTCAGGAGGGCCTGTGCTTATGTCACATGGAGACAGGATGGCAGCCGGGATGGGGATAATGTTGGGGACACCACATGTGGAGTAGGCAGCAAGGAAGCACAATTGGGGGGCAGGACATGCTGGGGATCTGGGGCTCCACAGGGTGTGGGGTCAGCTAGCTGCCGACGCCTGTGGTACTGAGCACTTTTACTGGGACCAGCAAGCATGAGTCTGAGCGTCAGGAAGTACCGATTCTCCAGTCTCAGCAGCATTCAGAGTGGGACAGGAGTGAACAAGGCAGCTTTCCAGGGAATCTGCTCCGAGGGAGGTGCTGGGGAGGAGCTCATGGGATGAAAGCCGTGAGGTGGTGGCCAGGAACTTGTGGGCAGGGAGGATGCCAGCGGTCTGAGGGACCCTCCCCATGGATATAACTTGTGCCTTGGCAGGTGCAGGCCACCGTCGTGGGGCTCCTGGCTGCGATGGCCGCCCTGCTGCTGGGCTTGATGTCTAAGGAGGAGCTGAGTTGGGCCAAGGTGGCTCTGTTGTGTGCCAGCAGCGTCTTCACTGCCTTTCTCACGGCCTTTGCCCTTGGTGAGCCCCGTCCCCATGTGCCTCCTTGCCAGGCCCTTTGCTCCGTTCTTTGTGTCAGGGTTCTAGGGGCTGTGAGCCGTAGGACCGGTATGGCACCGGGTATCTAGCAGTGAGAGGGAAGAGCCTGCTGGGTCCTCGGGCCCGTCCTGTGCCCTCTCCAAGACAGAGTGTGTGCCAGAGGGAGCTTCCACCTCCCCCTCACTCTTCTTGGCCTTGACACCTGCTAGCAGGTCTCTCCATGCCAGGGTCAGACCCCTCCTGGCTGCTTTGCTTATCCGATGGTCTGTGGGCCTCTATTAATATTGAGTACAGACCCGAAAGCTGCCAAATTAACCCTTTCCCTTCCCTAGCTGGGCACTTTGTCCCAGCTCCAGGAAAGTAGCTGATACAGTGACTGTGACACAAAAGCTCATGAAAGTTTTGATTTGTTTCATCTTTTTTGTTGTTGTTTTTGTTTTTCAGTTGTTCAAGACAGGGTCACACTGTAGCCCAGGCTGGCCTGGAATTCACTATGTAGTGAACTCATGGCAATTCTCCTACTTCTGCCTCCATGCCTGGCTTTATTTTTTTCAGTCTCATTCTGTTGCCCAGAGTGGCCTGGAACTCACTTATATGGCTCAGGCTGGCCTCAGTCTCACCTGCTCTGAGAGGGTCTCTCGTTGTCCTGGACATTATCAATTAGGCTAGACTGGCTGGCCACAAAGTCCAGGGATCCGCTGTCTACACTCTGCACTGCTGGGATCATAGGTGCAGGCGCACACGCATGCCTGGCATTTTCCTCTTTTTTCTGGGTACCAAACGTCCTCATGTGCCAGCAGGCACTTTACTGAGTCTTCTCTGCAGCCAACATGGGAGTAGTTTGCAATATGCATTCCCAAATGGTGGTATCCCTTCCTGGGGTCCTCATCACCTCAGCCATGCAAACTTGGGTTCATTTCAAAAGAAGATGCAGTCTGTGGTTTGAACACAAAATGGCAGGAGGATGTGGCTTCAGAACCAAATAGAGGGTGATCAAAACTGCTTGTTTTGTGCTGCTGGGGTGGGTTTTAGTGTCCCAGGACCCTGGGGAGAGCAAGGGAACCCTAAGAACCACCGTACGTAATGTCGCCCTAAAGAACCAAGTGTGGCTCTGGTGACTAAGCTGGGACTGGGAGTGCCAAGACAGGCACCCTCAGACCGGAAGAGGAGCTGGGGGCTGTGCCTCTGCAGTCTCCGTCACCATCTGCACTCCAGGGATGAGTGTTCCCAGTGCCTATGGCAGACAGTCCAGCTGAGCTCTTGGCTGCTGGGACACCCCACGGTGTGTCTGATGACCAGGCTGAGGCCCCCACAGTGCTGTCTGGGTCACATGTCCACCTGCCTTTTCTCCCTCCTGACCCTGGGCCCACCTCCCTCCCATCTCGCCCGGCTTTTTGTCCTGAGAACTGTGTGCAGTGGTTTCTCAGAGGACCCGCAGACACTGGCAGTCAGTCAGATGCCAGCTGCGGGCTTCTGTCGCTCAGCACCTCTGGCGGTGCTCATGCAGCCCTGTGAGGCCATGTCCTTGTAGTTCCAGGTGATTTGGGAGCCTAGGACTACTTGCCCTGCTCCGGTGTGTCAAGGCATGCGGGCCCCTTCTTGGCATCACACAGGACCCCGAGGGAAGCTAGCTCCCGACCCTAAGGGTTAGTGGAAGTAGCTGAGGGAGGAGGGCAGCCTGTTGCTTGTCTAGGCTTTATGAACACAACCACTTGCTGAGCAGCTCCTGACCACTGCTGATCCTCTCCCTGGCCTCAGCCTTCTCATGACAACTGCTCCCTGGACCCCCTCTGCAGGAATGCTGATGGTCTTCATAGTGATTGGCGCGCGGAAGTTCGGGGTCAACCCAGATAACATCGCCACGCCCATCGCAGCCAGCCTGGGAGACCTCATCACACTGTCCCTTCTGGCTTTTGTTAGCAGTTTCTTCTATAGACACAAAGGTAGGAAAAGCTTCAAGGAGGAGGGGCCTGCATAGGTCTCTACCAGGGCTGAGTGGAAACTCAGGCACCAGCCCTGGTGTTCAACTAGGTGCCCTTCCCATTGGAAGGCGCTGGGTGTGGTGGAGGATGAGTCCTCCGCTTACCTGTGGGGGAGGAGGAGGGAGTCCCGCCTGATGTCACCCAGACAAAGAAGCGTGCAGGACCCTCTCGAGAAAGGAGGGTCCAAGGGCTCTTCTACAGAAAGTTGGTGTTCTGTGCACACATGGGCTGTGAAACTCGAAGGAAGTGCAGGCTGGAGGTGTCAGGGTGACAGCACACTGTTCCACGCGCCAGTCACTTCACCAGCTCAGTGTTGGAGTTGACGTAGGGATGTGAGTTGCTGCCTGGCTGGCCCACAAAGGAAGCCTTGATCGGGAGCAGGCAGCTTCCCTCCTTGATCCTATCTGCTGTCCCGACGGCTAAAAACGTGAACTGCTGTTGCACACGTGCCGGGGTGCCACCCGGTCAGACCCCACTCCCTGGGATGCTTTGGGAGAGCCAGAAAAAGGCACACAGGGTCTCAAAGACTACAGAACACCAGAGACAGAGGGGATCACGGTGGGGCAGAGAGGGTCCTTTGCACTTGTCCATGGGAGGGGTGGCGAGGTTAAGGCTCATCTATAACTTGCAGGCTGCACTCCAGCCAGGTCTGTTGCCAGCAGCCGTCATGTGAAACGTGCATCTCCTTTCTCTCAGGCATCTGGTATCTGGCACCACTCGTCTGCATCGGCTTCATGGCTCTGACGCCCCTGTGGGTCCTCATCGCCCGGCAGAGCCCACCCATCATGAAGATCCTGAAGATCGGCTGGCTCCCCATCATCCTGGCCATGGCCATTAGCAGGTGAGGACAGCCTCTTAGTCTGTCCCATCGCTGTGACTTGTCTCAGCAGTCAGTAACTAGTACAGAGCCCCATGGGAGCCATGGCAAACAGCCAGACACCTACCACAGATGACAGGAGTCAGGACACCATGCCTGTGTATTGCCGTCAAGAGATGGTCTTTCTCAGGATGAGGCCTGCAAGGCTGAAAAGAGAGGAGAGGGTTCAGTCCGTGGTTGCTTGGCCCCACATTCTTGGGCAGGACGTCTTAGTGGCTGGAGTGCTATTCACTTCACAGCTGGCCAGGAAGCAGAGTGGGTTACACGCTGGAAAAGGCCAGGGCGAGATACACCCTCCCAGGCTACTCCCGACACCAGTGTCCAGTTTCCTCCAACCAGGCCCACCTCTTTCCTGCCTTCCCCCCTTCCCAGTAACGCCATCACATGAATTCATGATTTACCCTTTATTCAGGAGGGCATGATCTCACTCTCTGGAAAAGCCTCACAGTGACACTTGCCTATTGTTGTTGAATCCACTCAGGCTGTGACTATAACCAGACACCCAAACATCTCTAAACCATAACGTTCCACCCCGACTTCCAGAGGCTCACGTTCATCTCACAAAACACTGTATAAGGTAGGCTCTGCCATCTGAGGCACTAGGAACTCGTAGCTCGAGATGCTTCCTGTCGGATGAAAACCAGGTTGCATTTCCCCACCACAGTGCGTGAGAGTGAACATTCCCATTACAAAAGAAAGAGAGGACCTGGGAATATTCCAGGAAGAGCTAACTGATCAAGTGAGACACAGGTAGAGCAGACATTAAGCCCTGGCATGTTATGATGTGAGTTCCACCAGGCTCGCAAAGTCCCACCTCGGTGCCACCGATCCAGATTCTCCATGACAGGGAGCTCATGCAGCTGCTGGGCTGGAGTAGCATGTACCCGCGGCTCCTGCTGTCCCCAAGTGTTCTGTCCTCAGCAAGAACCCTAAAGCTCACTCACTCTCGGGGAGTTGCTGGAGCACCCAGAAGCCAGGACGAGAGGAAGGTGGGCAGGCCGGATGAGCCCTGCTGTGAAGCTGTGTAACCCAGACTCACAGCCCAGAGGCTGGCCCAGGCCCCTTTATAGACTGCAGGGTCTCTCGTCATGGCCCCAAGGCCATGGTTCTGTTATCCTGTGATCACTGTCCACAGCATGGCTACAGGTGGGACCCAGAGGACTGTGGGCTTGTGACTGACTCCCTCCAGCCTCACTTTGGAGGCCTTCACGCTAGAAAACTTGGATGGAACAGTCTGAGTCCAGTGTCCCGTGCTCTGATTCACACCTCGGGAAAAAGATGTCTGGTACAGTTGTCCTTGCTTCCAGAGGGTCCAAGGCTCCTTCCACAAATGGCTCCATGAAGGCGAAGGGGTGGGCAAGCTGAACTCCAGCGGCCCATGGAAGCAAGGACTTGTAGCAGCATTCCCTGGGAACACCGGGCCTGCGGGGACAGTGGGTCAGGCTGCCTCAGTCACACTCGGGAACCATCCTGTGACAGCCCAGCCAGTGAAGCTCTGGAAGGTTTTGCTTTTAATGCTTGTCATTATGGGAAGGGCCTTCTGGGCCAGCTGTGACTCTGAACTGGGACCTGGCCACCCCTGGGCTGCAGCAGAAAGAACAGTGCTCACTGAGGCTGGGAGGCAGGCCAACCGTGTGAGCTCTGATGCCCGGGTGTCATCTACTCTCTTCCCAGCCTTGGAGGCCTCATCCTGAGAAAGACCATCTCTCAGCAGCAGTACAAAGGCATGGCCGTCCTGACACCTGTCATATGTGGTAAGTATTTGGATGTTCGGCATAGCTCCCATGGGCCTCTGTACTTATTGCTGAGACAAGACACCCAACAAAAGCAACCCAAGGGAGGAAGGGTTTATTTTGGCTTGTAGTGTGAAGTGACAGACCATCATGGCGGGGAAGGCGTGGTGACAGGAGCACGAAGCAGCTGGTAACATCACATCCAGGCAGAGATCACAGGGCAGAGAGGAGGCAAACGGCATGAACAAGCATTTAGAGTTGATTGAAAATGGATTCAGACATGTAAGGGGAAGACCCAGATAGTTTGTAGATTCAAAGGGCCAGGCTCCCAAGGCCAACACACCTAGATAGTGGTCAGCCCACCCAGGTAGTGAAGGTCAGCCCACCTAGGTAGTGAAGGCCAGCCCACCTAGGTAGTAAAGGCCAGCCCACCTAGGTAGTGAAGGCTAGCCCACCTAGGTAGTAAAGGCCAGCCCACCTAGGTAGTGAAGGTCAGCCCACCTTGGTAGTGAAGACCCCAGCTCCCTGGAGGTGGCAGGGCAGCTAAGCCATAGGAGAAAGAGGCATGAAGGATCCCAGGAAAGGAAGCTCTCGTAGGCACCTTTTTTTTTTCAGGTAGGGTCTCGCTCTAGCCCAGGCTGACCTAGAATTCACTCTGTAGTCTCAGGGTGGCCTCGAACTCCTGGCAATCCTCCTACCTCTGCCTCCCGAGTGCTGGGATTAAAGGCGTGCGCCACAAAGCCCGGCTCATAGGCACCATTTTGAGAAATTATACTTTCAATATTTTTTTGGTGTTTTGAGACAGAACCTCAGTTTGTGACAAGGCTTCCCTGAACTCACTACGTAGCCCAGTAGTGATCGTCCTGCCTCAGCCTCCCAAATGCTGGGATCACAGGCATGAGCCGCTATGCTATGCCCAGCTATGGTGTTTGTTTGTTTTTGTTTTTGCTGAGGAAACAGAAAGGGGCCATCCTCACCCTTCAGGGAGCAGTGTCACAGGCAGGCGCTGTCCTCTGCCTGCTTTGCCAGTCCCTCCTCCCTCACCTTCGAGGTCTGGCCGCGAGGTTGTCGAGGGAGACGAAGGAGCAAAGGCTCATCTGTTGAGGAGGCTTCCTGGAGGAAGATGGGCACTGGAAGAGGGCACACTCTTCTTCCCTCACAGGTGTTGGTGGCAACCTGGTGGCCATTCAGAGCAGCCGCATCTCCACCTTCCTGCACATGTGGAGCACCCCCGGGGTCCTGCCCCTCCAGATGAAAAAATTCTTCCCGAACCCATGCTCCACTTTCTGCACCTCAGGTGGGTCTCTTCTTCCCGAGGCCATGGAGAGCAGGGTGGGAATCCTGCGTCTCCCCTCAGTTCTGCCACAGTGGGGTGTGGAGACAGTAGCCACCCCTGAAGGTCTCTGCTGGCCTGGAAGCCCCTTCCTACGCCTTTAGCTCATGACCACACCTGTCTCCTGGCATTCATGTTTCCAGGTTGCCAACTTCTTCAGGATCCAGTTTGAGATCCATGAGGCAAAAAACAAAATGGAGGAGCAGGCTGGGGCCCCCGAGGCCCCTTGCTCTGCATCCCCCTCTCCTCTGGTGTCCAGGGCTGGTCACTGTACTTGGTGGGACAGCTCAGAAGACACAGAAGAGGAAGTCCCAGTTATCTTTTCTTTTGGACTTATCTTTGCTTATTCCCCATCCCCTTGGGTTTTATTTTTGTGGTGGTCTCACTGTACTGCCCAGGCTGGTGTGTGGTCTCTCTACTGCCCAGGCTTCCCTCGAACTCAAGGCCAGACGAGTCTCCCGCCCCACCTCCCAAGCAGCCTCTGTTGTTTCCTCCCAGAAGAGCTCTTTTTCGGTTGTCTCTTCACTCAGTCACGCTCTGGAATCTGCGGTTCAGTTTTCCTGAGCTCGTTTCCTGCGGGCCCTGCGACAGCTGCCCCACAGGGCCGCAACCTCTGCTGACTGCATGTTCCTCCCGAGTTTGGCTTCTTCCTTTTTAGGTTTTGAAAAAAATATTTATTTTCAGAGAGAGAGAGTGTTGCCAGTGCCACTGCAAATGACCTCATGTGTCACTTTGTGCCTATGACTTTATGTGGGGACTGGGGAATTGAACCCAGGCTGGCAGGCCCTGAGCCAGCTCCCCAGCCCCGTTTTAGTTTGTTGATCTTAAGAGGAAAGGGAAGCTGTACCCTCAGCAGAAACAAAGCCTTTATTCTTGGGATGGCTTCTCCCTCTGATAGGTTTCGGGTTCTTTTGTACTCCTGTGTCACGTGATTTAGACTCTGCAGCTACAAGGACTTTGCCCTTGTTTGGATGACGCACGTCACAGGTGAATGGAGACTCGCTTCTGCTTGAGAAGCCAGCCAGTCACACACCGTAGCTTTGGGACGTCCGGGTGAAGCATGCAGTTCTTCTGCAGAGCGAAGCCCAGGCTCGCTGAGAGCCGCGCTGTGTGAGGACAGCTGCCGGGCCAGGGCAGCACTGCGCACGCGGCCTGGCTTCTTTCCTCTGCCCAGAGTCCTTGGTCTCCGAGGAAGGAGGTGGCTCAGTCATACGTGCCACGTGAGCTCATGTTCGTCACAGTGTCTGTGGCCGTTTTCGTGTCCGCTTACTCAGCACTTGTCTCTCTCCTGTGAGGACAGGACAGGGACAGCACCCACCTGCAGCGCATGGCCCGTCATAGATGGGGCGAGCAGATGACTGTCCCGGGCCAAGGCGGCTTCTGCTGCTAAGCAGGTCACGTGACCATCTTGGTTCTGCTTCTTCCAGAAATGAACTCCGTGTCAGCCCGAGTCCTGCTCTTCCTGGTGACCCCAGGCCACCTGATCTTCTTTTACATCATCTACCTCGTGGAAGGTCATTCGCTGACGAACAGCAAGTCCTTCCTGGTGTTCTATCTGCTGGCAAGCCTGATCCAGGTACGGGGCCTTCCTGTCCGGTAGCTGTCCCAGGGGAGGTGCTGGCAGGACGAGGCGTCGGGCGGGCACCCGGGACGGTTTCCCCTCAAGGCTTCAGCTAACGTGTTCAGCTCACTCCAGCCCAGCGGGAGAGGCACTAGGCCCGGTCGAGAAGAGAGACAGCCGTGCACGGCACTGACACGAATGCTGCTCACCTCACACTGGCACTGAGCGCTTCACGTTCACGCCTGTTGTACACCTCGTGCTGCACCTCATGCCTCACACTGCTCACCTCAGCACACACTCAGCCCTCAGGCCTCACGGCGCCCTCACACTGTCTTCCGCTCGATAGTTAGAAGAACAGCCTGGGGCTGGATGGAGTCTGAAACAGGCAGACTCCGGGGCCAGGAAGCAGCCCCTGCCGGGTGTGCTGCCGAACCTCCCTGGGGCCGGCAGTGGGGGTGGGAAGGACAGTCAGCTGCTGCCTGTGAGACTCCAGCTGGTGCCTCGTTGGGCCTGGAGCTTCTTCAGAGAGGCCGTGGGGCCCTGTGGGCAGCTCCAGGAAGGGCTTGGGAGGGCACGGTGGGCAGTGCCAGGAGGTCCCGGGCATGCCCTGGCCGCCTCAGTCTCCGCATTTGCAATCCCAACGAGATGCTCCACCAGAAGCCAGGCACGGCACGTCCCTTGCAGCCAGGGAGAAGGGACTGCAGTGACAGTTTCTAGAGGGGCTGACCAGACCTCCCCAAGAGAGGGGCTCAAGCAGACCCCAGGAGAAGTACCCGCAGAAGGTCATAGCTGGTAATGAGCAGCTGTTCTCACAAGTACTCAGGAAGGCCAGGAGCAGTTCCTGGATACCAGAGAGGTGTATGGCAGCTGAGTCTCTGCCCATCGCATGAGTTGAGAGCTGGGCTTCAGGCCCTGCTGTACTCTGTTCGCTGTGTTTTGCTGGGTAACTTGTGAGACTTTGACTGACAGTTGTTGGAGGGCCCAGCCAACACAGCGCCATGTCTGTCTTCAGGCAGCCGAACCAGCTGTGTGCTGAAGGGCCAGTGAAGGAGGACGCAGGGGAGTGGGCGAAGGCCAGGTGGCTTCTTCACAAGTGCTGCTCCAGACCTAGGGCTCCAGTACCAACTTGGTCATGACCTGGTCACCTTCCTCTTAAAGGTCCCACCATCTCAACGCCCCCACAGTGAGCCAGGCTTCCAGACCCGGCACCACTGGGGTTGTCCTTGAACTCCAGCTGGTCTCTGACTCGTCTTCCTGCTCTCATGACAGGTGATCATCCTGCTGTACCTGGCAGAAGTGATGGTTCGCCTGACCTGGCACCAGGCTCTGGATCCTGACAACCATTGTATCCCCTACCTCACAGGGCTGGGGGACCTGCTGGGCACTGGCCTCCTGGCGCTCTGCTTCCTCCTCGACGGGTTCCTGAGGAGCAAGGTGGCACTGGCCGGCATCTCAGAACTGGCCTCTGTGCCCCCCTGACCAAGCCCAGCCAGATCCCGTTCTCAGCAGAACTTCCTCACACCAACAGGGTCTGTGACAGTGTTTGCCCTTGTTTGGGCTTCGGGCTGGTTGACAGCCTGCCTCTGTGATGGCCTTGTCAGTCTGCCAAGGTGCACACACACCTTGTCTCCGGAGTTGAAATAATCAGTAGCTTTGCTTGTGTGTCTGTGTGCCTGGAGTGCGCTTGCGTGTGCCTGCACGCGTTGGAGGCAGGCTGTTCTGACTGAGGAAGAGGCTTGCTGAGCAGCAGCCTGCATTGGGTGGAGCCGCTGGAGCTCCTTGGTGTGCCCAGGTCTCAGGACCGCTACCCTCCCTGGACTCTGCTGCCAGGCCGCTGCTGTACACCCCACACCTGAGCACCCCTCCTGGGACTGGCCCCGAGCTCCTCACCTGCTCGCGGCACCTATCGCTGCTTTCCTTTTCTCTCTCTGGGATTTTTAGCAGAACCCTCTGGCTTCAGTAACGAGACGAGTAAATAAAACACAGATGACCACGCTCAGCCTCTCACCTCCTTCCACTGGAGACTCCCTAGTTACTAGGAAACTTGTCAGAAATGCACATTTGGCATCTTGGGGCAGCAGCCCCCAAATGGGCTTAGCAAACCTCAGGTGACTCCCACACTCTTGCCCTGAGAATCACCGGTCCACCGCCTCCTCCTCAGGTCTGGATTGACATGCAAAAGCTTACGTATGTATGAGGCGCATATGGTGTTTTGATTCATGTCATCCTGTTTATAAAGTATGCTTTTTCCTGTTTCTGTCTGCAACCTTAGGTCTGGTTAGATAAACAGACATCTGTTCATTCAATCACCAGCACTCTGTCGGTCAGTGTCCCAGTTAAAAATGGTACACAAGTTACTGAGAAGCTGGGCCCAGGAGGGGGAGACCCTGGGGCCAGGCATCACGGGGAGCGTCCCCATCCCCATCCCCGGATCACTTGACCTGGAGGAGAACTGGCCTGAGATGTCCGTGGTCTCTAGAAGAGTAAATGTCCTGCCTCCACTTCTGCCCTTTCATCCCAGCTGTCTCCCATTGTCCAAGCCCAAGGAGACAGAACCCGAGAGCAGGCTGGAGGTGAGCTCTGCCCCTTGAGGCCACGAGCCAGGACAGTCTGCCCGGAGCAACCCTCTGCGTGTAGTAGAGGTGTGACCAAGACAGTCCAGCAGAGTTCTCAGGAAGTGGCTCGCAAGCTGAGGCCCAAGGAGGGGCAGGAATGGCGTGTTGCTGGAGGAGGTTGGGGAGGCACATTTGGGAGGAGCTCAGTGGCCTGGGACTTGGCTGAGCCCCTGCACTATGATGGAGGCTTTGGGGAGGATGGTCAGTGCCTAGGACCAAGGTGTCCATTGGGTTTAGGAACAGGGGACCTGCTAGAGACTGACATCCAGGAGGCAATGTGTGAGGAGGAGGGAGACTAGTGTAAGACGGAAGTACGCTGGACTCAGCACACGGGCCTGCCTGCTGCCCAAGGAGGATTCGTAGACTGGGCTGTTGCTTTATTCCCTGGCCCTGTACCCGCATCCTGGGGCCGATAAAATCGCTAAAAGCCAAGTCCCTTCTGAAGCTGCTGGCGTGTGGGAGAACAGACTGTTGGAGAATCGACGTTTCCTGCCTGACCTTCTCTTTGCAGTTACAAGATCTTGTTTGGTTGTCACTTGAGGCAGCCTCGGCGTAACCCAGGCCTTGAGTGTGGGACTACAGGTGTGCTTCATCAAACCCAGCTGCACACACCTAACATTCTCAAATCCTGTCAGACAGCTGGCACTTGGGGGAGAGGGAATGGGATTAAACCCCTAGGGCGGATCCTGCAGTGGGAATGAAGTCAGCATCTGGATGGAGTCAAGCGGAGGGCTGAGGTAGAGACAGGTCACTGGAGGACATCATGTTAGTGGAAAAAATTGATTTCTGGAATTTTCTGCTCAACTGAGGTCATCTTCGGTTATGAACTTTTCTGTGAAGCATGGGGAGTCCTGAGTATGGAAGACAGCTTTCGCACGGAAGGAGTGAGTCCCAATCAGTACGTTTGAGACCCTAGATGAATGGCCGTGGAATCGATCAGGTTACCAATGCAGAGCTGAGGTCAGCACCCGCGTGGGTGTTTCTGTCGGGGTAAGGTCCCCATCACGTGAACCCAGCGCGAAGACTGAGAAAATCAGGGACAGACAAATGGTCACTTACGGCTGAGCCATCTGGGGTCATAAGGTTAAGTCCACACCTGGGGGTGAGGTGAGCTAGTGCAACCCAGGTGTGAGAGGGGGAGTCAGGCCAAGGCAGGTTTCGCAGCGGGTGTTGGGAGCGTTGGGCTACGTGTGCGGTGCACGTGTACCCGAAGCTAGCGGGCCTTCTCTCGGCTCCCACAGGCCCTGGGGCTCCCTGGTTGCCTGAAAGTAGGACGAGGTCCCTCTGCCTCATGAAGGTGACCAAAAAGCCGCCCGCCATGCGAGGACTACCGCTGGATGGCAGGCCAGCCTGGCCCGCCTCCGCGCCTTGGGTGCCATCGTGGCCGCGCCCACGCCATGCCCCAGGCCACGCCCCCTCTGCGACCACGCCCCCTCCACACGCCAGGCCCCGCCCCCTCTGCGACCACGCCCCCTCCACACGCCAGGCCCCGCCCCGCCGCGTCCTCACGGGCCAGGGACCAGGCTTGGCCCGAGGCCCGCGCAGGCCGGCGGTGCCCGGCGGGAGGGCGTCTACGGAGCCGTCCGCGCGGCCCTGGCTGGTGTGAACCAGTCGGCCTTCCACGGGCAGCTGGAAGGCGGGAGCGCCTCCGGGGACGCGTCTGCCCGTGAGCTCCTGTGGGTCCCGCGCCGTGGGTTCCTCAGACGCCAGCCAGTCCCGACAGCACCCCGCGGGGCCGGTCGGAGAGCTGCGGCGCTGCCCGCACCCCAAGCACCCGCCTGTCGCTCCCGTCTCCCCTCTCCTACCACCGTGTTCCCAGGACAACCCCGCCTTGGGCCCTGCGGCCGGTGAGCTGGGGTCTCCACCCGGTGCCGCGGCGGGTAACAGGCCTGGGGTCCCGGCAGTCGGGGAGAGGGAGGGGCAGCGCCGGCGGGCCTCCGGGAGCTGAGCTGGCCCCGGCCGCGGCCCCTGGGGTGCAGCCTCCACCCAGGCGGCGGGCATGGTGGGGGCAGCCTGCTGCTGGCTGGCCCTGGGCCCCTCCCCGGGATGGGGGCCAGTGCGAGGCAGAGCCCATCCTGTGGCTGAGACCAGGGGCTTCCAGGGAGAAGCGTCTTCTGCTCAGCGGTGCCGAGGTGTCAGAGCCTGGGAGGCCAGCCTGCTGCTTCTGGCCAGTGGGAGGCGGCGAGGAGGCCGAGGGCGCAGACCTGCTCTCTTGAGACAGGGCAGCCGGTCCTCAGCGCCACCACTTTCAGGGGGGCTGCACCCCTCAGTTCTGTCCCACCTGCTGCTGAGCTCTGGGATCGCCCTCGCAGGAGCCCCCTAGGAACCAGGCAAGTGGACAAGGAAGATTAGTTATAGCAAGCCCCCCCCCCCAGGTGTGCTGCCCCTTCTGAGGCCCCGGCTGGAGAAGCCCCGGATGATGGGTGCACATCCACCCTTCCCCAGTGGTGAGTGAGATCCGCCAGTGTTCACCCTCTGGAAGTTAAAACTGAGAAAGCCAGGAAGTACACAAAGTCCATTCGTTACTTTGTGTAAAACTAATGTAAACCTGTTAAGTGTTAACATGAATGATATTTAAATTTTTATTTTTGTGTTTGAATACACACGGGTGTGTCCGTGTGTGTGACACAGGATATGGGCTGGCATACACACATGGAGGTCAGAGGACATTTTTGTGGCCTGTTCTCACCGTTCCACCTCTGAGGCAGGGGCGCAGGCCCCCCTGCTAATGGGTATACCAGGGCCTCCCCTGCAGAGACCCGACCGAGCTACCAATGTTTAGGAACCAGGGGTGCTGGGTGTCCACTTCTGCCTCAGTTTCTCCCTGAGCCTAGAGCTCAAGGTTTCCTGACCAGGGAGCCCCAAGGAGCCTTGTATCTACACCCCCTTAGCACTAGGGTTACACAGAAACTACTAGAAAGTTTCTGCTGGGATTACAGGCATGTGCAGCTGTAACTGTTTCTTTTTTTTTGTTTTGTTTTGTTTTTCAAGGTAGGGTCCTGCTCTAGCCCAGGCTGGCCCTTTCCAGCCTTTTCACGGTTTTCCATAGAAATTGCTGCATGCTCTGTGAGTTTTCCTGTCATGCGTGGTCGTGGGTTACAGTGGCTGTGGCGTGGACGTACCCATTTGCTGGCCGCTCACGAACATGGACTGGGGTTATTTCCATTTTCAGGGCAGTTAGGATAAAGCTAGCACATAGGTTTGGCGAAGGAGTCACACATGTTGCCAAGCTTCTCTGGGGTTTAAGGTTCCCTGCTTCAGCCTCCCAAGTGAGTGCTGTGTGTTCTTTCATTTCCCTGGGGTGATGCCCCAGTGCTGGGTGCCTGTTGGTCGTCCATGTTTGCTTTTGACAGAAACTGCCACCCTGTGTTCCTGGCAAGTGTGAGTGCCGAGCTGTCCTGCCCGGTGGAGGTGTCCCTTTGCCATTCTCCTGGCAGATATCAGTGGGGACCATTTTTCACGGGTTTTCTTGTCTTCTTTCTTTTTAAAAAAACTTTATTGATAGTTTCCATAACTATAGACCACAAGCCATTATGATTCCCTCCCCACCCTCCCCCATATATCTTCCCCCTCTCAATTAGTCTCTGTTTTGTTTGGGTGTCATCATCTTTTCCTCCCATAATGTGTCGGTATTATCAGGCACTGCGAGGTCATGAATATGAAGGCCATTGTGTCTGGAAGTTTGCGTTGTAAGCAGTCCTGCCCTTCCTTTGGCTCTTACCATCTTTCCACCACCTCTTCACAATAGACCCTGAGCCTCGGGAAGTGGGATAGAGACGTGCCAGTGCTGAACACTCCACTGTCATTTCTTCTCAGCTCTATGGGGTCTTTTGAGTCACCCCAGTGGTCACCGCCATCTGAAAAAGAGAAGCTTCTCTAGACAAGAGTGAGAGGAGCATTATTGTATGGGTATGATAATAAAAAAGTGCTTATAAGGCAGTTTGGTGGGCATAATATATGCATTTAGCCAGACAAGAGCA
>PVHP010017190.1:0-34788 GCA_004024765.1 Zapus hudsonius
TTGTATAATGCCTAGACCTTGAGAAATTCAGACCTTGGAGATGAAATTTGGTCTTTAGTGTAAGAATCTCTGGTTTGCAATCCAGTTACACCATGGGTTGTCCTTTGGCAGAATTCTGAGCTCCTGTGGTTCAAATTCATGTGATGGTTTTGAGGACGAGATAGGATACACATGTGTGCAATGGTTAGAGCAGTGCTGGGCACTCAGCACACAGCGGCTGCTGTGATTCTGATTCTGATTATTTCTCTCTTCTTATATAGCATCAGAGGTGAATTTAAGCCCACAAAACTGGGATTTCAGGCCCACACTCACCGTCAGCCTTTCTGAGGTCACCACCTTTAGTTCCTCTTTGTTTGCAGTTTTGTTGTCTAAGGTGTGATGGTTAGGTTTTGTTGTCAACTTGATCTTTTAAATTATCTTGGGTGGGACTCTGAGGATGTTCCCAGTAGGGGGCAGGATGTAAGGAGGCTCAGGGAAGCTAGAAGTGAACATCCCTTCCTGGGAGGGCAGTGCAGGAAGAGACTCAGGAAGTAAACGAGTCTGTTGATGTATGACCCCACCCTAAGGCTACATAAAGGGAAGGACATTTCTCTCCCTTGGCCCCCTGCCTGTTGCTGTTGTGTGTGGTGGTGATGGATTTCTCCCTCTGGTTGGACTGTGAAAGGGGGTCAGCCTCTGTCACTATTATGGAACTTCCCCTGGATCTGTAAATCCTTTCCTCCCATCACTGTGCCTGGTTTGGAGATTCGTGCCAGGGGCGTGTGGCTGATGATGACCTAAGGCTTCAGTTTTGCATGGTCATCTTTTTGAAAAAATGAAGTATGAAAATGTGGACGTCTCAGTAAGGTCGTGAAATCTCCCGTGGTCACACTGCATCCCACTGGATTCTGTCTGGAATGGGAACACGTCTTTGTCCTGAGCCTACGCTGCCCTTCACACCAACGCCACAGCCTCCAAGGTTGTCTGTCAATCACCTGCCGGGGCCATAGGCAAGGCTAGTGATGCTGGCTGTTGTGAAATGCCAAAGAAAAGCTGTATCGTGCTTCCTTTACATGAACATGTGAAAATTCTTATCCTATGGAAACATCAAAAAAAAAAAACATGCTGAGGTGGTCCAACCGACAATAATAATGAAGCTTTGATCCTTGAAGGAGCATGAATTTGTCCTAAATCTGTGACCTATGCCTTGAATGGCAACAGTTACCATACATGAAATATGCTAAGAGGGGTGAAAGTGCAAAACTTGTGAATATATACGTGGATATATATGTTCTATACATAAATGCATATATCACACCGTGCATATAGTATTATTCATGGTCCCAGTCAGGCACAGAGTTTCTTGGAACAGTCCCTGTGGATAAGGTAGAGATGGCTGTACTTAATTTATACTTGAGGTTTTGTATTGTTGCTTAAAGACTCCCTCTTTCCCACTGTGTAGTCTCCAAGCTCTGTATGATGAAGACCACTTCTGGCCACCCCTGGGGTAAGCCCCTGGTGTGTAGGGCACGACTGTAAATATGCCCTGGTGACAGTCAACCAGGACTGTAGCGTAGATCACAAGTTTCTAATCTGCACAGATGTGTGCGTACTCAAACTTCATTCCTTCACACCTCTCTCCCTCATTTTTCGAGGGATTTTTACCCATCAGTCAGGATCAATAACATGCTGCTTCTTTTGTTCCCTCTTGGCAGCTGAGGTTCATAAGCAATGAGGAAAGAAAGGATATGCTATTACTGATTACTTACTGAGCAGGATTCTGAGATAACCACAACCACAAAGCACTGTTTCCATGGGGACAGTCTGGGTCTTAGAAGTTAGTTAACAGAAAATTCAAATTACTATGCTGTTTTCCATGCAGCTCTCTGACTTGCATAGAGCTCCTACCTCTGTGCATTCAGACTCCGTCAGCCATATGCTTGCAAGAACAGTCATGTATGTGTATGTCTGTGGACGGCTTCCAACCCTCCAGTGTCAAGGTTGACAAGACAGAAAGACAAGAGCTGGACAGGTCGATAGGAAAGAGCCAGTGAAGGTGGGACAGTGCTGAAGTCCAAGCTGGCATGGAAAATTAACCCAGGATATTGGAATTCTGACCGCAGAGAAGTCCAGTGACAGACACCTAATGAAAATGGAAAGATAATAATAGGAACAGGACTGCAAGAAAATTAAACTCCTGGGTTGGCAAGACTCAAATACAGATGAGGCACAGTAATACAAATACCAGACACTTCCCACTGAGTGGTCACTCAGGGGGCGTGGGGTGGAGCTGTCCTTCACTTTCCTGAGATCCCTCCATCCTGCAGTGCAGGAAGCTTCTTGGAGAATCCACAGGCAAACGTGCCTCCTCCTCGCATGCCATGGATTTCACCTGATTCTGATTAGAACAGAGGCTGGGTGGGAAGGACACACCTTGGTTGTGCCTTAAGAGAATACACAGGAAGAAGTACTTGAGCCTCCGTTTCCTCGGGTGGAAAATGAACTTGGTCACATCCATCACGGCATTGTTGTAGGGTGTGAGGGAGGTGACAGGGTAGCCACTCATCATGAGGGTCTCTGCAGACCCTTCTCCGCTGTCTATTGTTCTCATTGGTAGAAAGGTATGACGATGATCCCGAAGGCTTTTTAACCACATCCCACATCCTACAGGACCCTCAGAATGGCTCCTCTCAGCCTCCTCCAAAGCCTTTGAAGACACACAAACTGCCCCATCTCATCCCGTGTCCTTTTACCTTTGGTAGTTTCCCCTGGTCACAGATGACACCTCTCCTGATTTGAACAAATCAGAAACCTAAACATCAACCTTTGATTCTCAGTGACTTCATTCTACTTCATATGGACTGAAAACATTCTGAATTTACTTACTACAGGCTATTAAATCCAGGTTCTAAGCACTTGGTGTGTGACCCCCCCATTAGGCACCTGGAGGTAATAAATGTTAACCCCTGTAGTGCTGATCTGAAGGAAAAGAGAGGGTACAAAGAGGGAATATTGTAAAAAGCAGGTTCTGCTATAAAGGAATTAGACACAATTTTTGTTGATGTCAGGCAAATAGTTCAGTAGACTTGAGAAGAAAAAAAAAGGAAGCTGCATTGAGCTGTGCCTCCAAATATGCTTCCTATTTATCAAAGGAAACGAACGTGACTCTTAAAAGTGTTTGTTACTGCCTTTTAATTTTCATTCAATAACATCACTCACCATGTGGCCTGTTGGAAAATATCAAACTAGCTTGGGAAAATGTTCAATTATGTTCTCAATTTTATTTTATCTTGTCATAAGAACGCATTTCAATATTCTTGATTGGTCTTAATCTCAGAACTAGGACTTCAGTTAGAATGTTGATCCATTACCCTTACAAAGGTGTATCAGGCAGAGCCACACCTACCCTGGAGGCTAGAAAGGACCTGCCTAAGAATGGTTCACCAGCCCCATTTATCAAACTCCATGGGAGAGAGAGGTTAAGAACTGACCAAAGTGATCCAGAAAGAGATAGGACAGTCTAGATCCCAGGCTTGGGACGTGTCTCTCTCACTCCTTACTCTTACACCTCTCTTCTATTACCAATATTCTCTTCCTAATATTTTTTTAAAAAACTCTTTTCTCACTCATTGTGAATTTTGCTTTGTTAAATTTTTTACTTGCTTCATAACACCACAATCATAACAAAAATAGAAAAGCACTTTACACACAACCAGGGAAGAGAATTATTACATCTTGAGTACATATTTTTCTTTTATTCTTTCCCCATTTTCCCTGAAAGCCAACTTCCCTTGACCTTGACTATCTCACCAATTGCTACAAATTTGTCATGAGCAGTCTCTTGAATTCATTACCAGAGTAATCTAAACGTATTATTAAAACACTTATATCATCACTTGTCTACTTCTAAACATTAAACTTTCATTTGAAGTTGAAGCCAACAAAATAACTATTTTTTAAACCTCTTGGTAACTGGCTTTTAACCATCTTTTTTAAGGAGTTGAATTAATTATTAAAATAAAAGATTATTTGCATTAAGATTAACTGCTTGGCTTTTAAAACCAATTTGTATGGGGAGACCCCTGCTGTTCCCTTCATATTAAAATTAAAGGTACACAGAAATTTCAACTTTGTTTCACATGTTTCTGGATCCTAAATATTAATCTAGGATGCAGTATGCTTGTATGAAGACTCCCTAGCAATTTCTCTATCTATCTATCTATCTATCTATCTATCTATCTATCTATCTATCTCTATATGTGTGTCTGTGTGTATCACAGAAAATATAAGATTTCATAAAATAGGGGCTGGAGAGATGGCTCAGCAGGTAATGTGCTTGCCTGCAAAGCCTGAGGTTCAGTTCCCCAGCACCCATGTAAAACCAGATGCACAAAGGGACACATGCATCTAGAGTTTCTTTGCAGAGGCAGGAGGCCCTGGCATGCCCATTCTATCTGTTTGTCTCTCTTTCCCACTCTGCTTGCAAATCAATAAATAAGATTTTTAAATTTTTTTTCATAAATTAAGAGTGCCACTGGAAAAGAAATCTCTGATAGCCTCAATTCAAGTTTCAAATTAGTAAGCTTAATAAGGACATAGCAAGCTAAAGTTTAAAAGAGAGTCAGCCAGAGAGAGAGAGAGAGAGAGAGAGAGAGAGAGAGAGAGAGAGAGAGAGAGATGTCAAGTATCAGCTAAAAAAGCATAACATCAAGTCAGGCACCAAATAACACCCAGCAGAAATGCCTGGGGCAGCCCCGTTGAAGCATGAAAGCAATGAGTGACAGAGGGCAGATAAATAAGAGATTACCAGGTGGGCACTTTTCAGCATTCAGCAGAAATGGCCAGGAGCCCCATGAAATAGCCGTCTGGAGTTCCATCAAGGGTGCCCGGCAGGCAGAGGCAGACTAGAGAAGGGATCAGCTCCTAGCTGCTCTCAGAGATACAGTGTTGGAACCCTTGGCTGTGGACAGCTATCTGTGCCAGGAAGAATACACATAGATTCACCACAGCCGCCTGTGTCAGGAAGCATGGTGTGATCACACACACATACATGTACACCACAGCGTCCTGTGTTAGGAAGCATGCTGTAACCACACACACGTACACATAATAGTAAAGTGCAAATGAACAAAGCATATCAATAGAAGCTTCTGTTCTAGGAGATGTACTGTTGTTTCTCTTCTGTGAGGAGTTTCTCCCAGTGAGAGCTCTGCACCTGCAAATCCTCTCTTGGTTGTTCTAACATTGTCCTTTGGCCTGATGACGGCCAATGCTTTTTTCTTTAAAAAACAAGACCTTTTTTATTGACTGTCTTCATACATGTACACAGTGTGCCCTGACCACAATACCCCCCATCTTCCTTGGTCCTCATTCTCATGCCCCCCTCCACCAAACCCATTCTCCTTTCCAATTAGACCCCTTTTAAAGATGTCATCATTTTTTGTCCTCATACTTTGCAGGTCACCTCAGCCACCATGGTGTCATGACATCAACAGCCACTTTGTGTCTGGATTACAGCTGAACACTCCACTGTCACTTTTTAGCCCCCAGTAGTCAACACCATCTGACGAGAGAAGCTTCTCTAACCAAAAGTGAGGGTGGCTTTAATTTATAAGCATAAACATAAGCATCTAGAGGTCATTTGGGTGGGCATATTATCTCCCTTTAGCCAGACAACAGTAGTAGCTTCCTTACAGGGCATCTGACCTCCCCAGCCACAGGCTTCCTCAGGAGTTTATTGTAAGTGAGGGTTTTATGGTTTTGATTCATTACATTTAGTTTATTGTCGAAGTCCTCCCTCCCATTCCCCCCTTCCTTCATCCCCTTTTACAGTCTCACATTCCACCTGTCGGGTTTGCTTAGAGTTTAAGCTTAACCTGGTTATGAACCACATACGAGGGAGAATATGTGGCGTTTGACTCTGTTCTTGTGTGAGTGAATTCACTAAGTATGATCTGCTCCAAGTCTGTCCACTTTTCTTCAAATTTCATTATGTCATTCTTTCTTTCAGCTGAGTAGAATTCCGTAGTGTAAATGTACCACAACTTTGATAACCATTCGTCCATTGATGGGCATTTGGGTTGATTCCAATTCTTAGCTATTATGAATTGAGCTGCAATAAACATGGTTGATCAAATGTCCCTGTGCTGAGGCATGAAATCTCAAGGGTAGATGCCTAGTAGAGGGATAGCTGGGTCCATTGGTAGCTCTATATCCTTTCTCTTCAGGAGTCTCCACACTGCTTTCCAAAATGGTTGTACAAATTTGCAATCCCACCAGCAGCAAATGAGGGTTCCTTTTACCCAGCATCCTCGCCAGCATGAATTATTGTTGGATTTTTTTAATGACTGCTATTCTGACAGTCATGTATTTCCTAACTGAGAAGTGACAGGATGCTTAACTTCCAGGGTCCTCTATGGAAGGGGACCAGTCAAGATAACAGACTCCACTCCAGATCCCACATCAAGCTCAAAAGTCTCCCAGTTAGAAGAATAAAGGATTGAATGTATTCTCTAATCTAGGGAAATACATAGTATTATTTTTAAATGTATGTTTTCCAATGACTAATATGCTTCGCTATGAAAAAGTAAGAAAATGGGTAAGATAGGAAATGAATATTGACTTTTAAGTTGACACTGTTCCGTGAAGAGGCATGGGGCCAAGTTCCTGAAACAGAGTCACTGCTCTCCCATAGTGGGCACAGCACCGCTGCACCAAGGGATTCTGCCTCCAGGCACAGTGGACGCTAGGATTAAGGTCTGAGGCTGGCTCAAGGTGATGCAATGCCTCCCGTGGGTTTGGATGGGGATGACAACAAGTAGAGCTTCCACTGTCCTGGGATCGAGTGTTTGCAGATGCCTCCACCAAGATTCTAATCTGCTTGAGAAGTTTGCACCATATGAATAATGCCCCGAAGAATTTAAAAGAGGAAAAAATATGCACAACCTGACGTAAAGATTTATGAGTTTCAGTGCAAAACAATCCAGTGGGGAGATTTTAAAAATTAATTTGTATTCTAGGCAGCACAACATAGAATATTTGAGACATTTAAGAATTTTAAATATGAGGTGAATGGGAAAAGTATTCATGAGAAATAGTATATCGGTTTAGAACAGGTGGGGAAACTTAGGTTTTGTATTTCTTTTCCTAAACTGAAGAATATGTTGCAAAATTGAGCATTGCTTTGCCCATGCAAGAGTAATAAGAAACCCAACACCAAGCTTGCTCTGCACTAAAGAGCTTCAGATATGGAATATCACAGCCCCTTCTGCACACTGCATGCCAGCCACCATGTGTGTTTGTCACCAGCTAGAAGATCCAGCTAAGCCTCAGCAGTACGCAAATGAGCCATCTTGGAGGGTGCCAGTCGCCCGCTAATCACTTTTTCAAACTGCTCTCCAGCACTAATTGAAACCATAAATCCTCATCATACCCAAAGTCTCCCCACCATATGCCATTAGCTCACTTTGGTTTTTAATCTCCTTCTTCTGGGGACTTTCTTGCTGTATCTGTCTTCCCAGGAGCAGCCACATTTATTCCTGCAGTTCAAACACCCTCAGAACAATAGAACGTCTCTAAGGAGGGTTGCTTAACAGCAGTATCTACCCATTCCCCTTGGAATAAGATTTAAAAATAAATGTTGGTGGAGGGTACTCTTACTGTTTATCCTCAATGCTTGTAGAGACCAAGGATAGCAAGGATATTTAAATTCTGTTTTATTAATGCAGGCTTCTCCTATTATAGGTAGGAGGCTGTGGTTGCTTCTCAACACTTTGCCAGACAAGAAAAATGGCCTCACAGACCATATGACAGCTTTATTCTTGTGGTTCTGTCAGAAAAATAGGCAGAAACGATTGCAGAGGCGGCTGAGAGGAATGCAGCACGAAGTTCAGAAAAATAGGAACCGGTTGTAAAATGAGAGGGAGGGTTTAGTCAAGGAACTGGCATTTCAGTTATGTAAAATCACTTATTACAGCATTTTAGAGCCGAACGATGCTCACTTTCTTGGCTGTAGCTCTGGGTCTGTTGCCTGGAGTAAAGAAAGCTTCCATGAGGCACACCATGTTCTTGTGGAAGACGGAGCTATGGAGATTTGACTTGATTCGTGTTCTCCATCCCAATGAAGCCCCCCACCAAACCGGCAGTTTGGATTTGACTTACATTAGGCCCTGCAAAGGCACTCCTCAGCCCTCAAGCTGACACTTGTAATTAACGTGCAATGCCCTGCTTCATCTCTCCAGACGAGGCCATATGGGACCTCCAAATAGCTAAGGAAACCATAAAAGCTACAAGTTTCCCGTTCTTTGAAATAGAAAAGACAGGTTCAACAAAGCACTTTTAGCTTAGAGAATGGCCTACCTTGTAGAGTCATCCACACTGTATTTCTTTGAGCCAAACTCACTCATTAAATACTAAGGAGACCCTCCTCTCAACCCCCCCAGAAGGAGCAATGTCAGTCCGTCAAGTAGGCTCTTCCTTAGCAGAGACCCTGCCTGCATCCCTTGCAACAATATGGCATATAGTTTCAAAGACATTAATGTTTTTGTGTCTGTTCATTGAAAAAAAAACCCTAACAAAATACCCAGAGTAACTGGATGAAGAAGAGAGAGCTAAGGGTTTCTGGCAGGACGTACCAGCACTTCGGGCACCTTAAAATGCACCTCAGGGCTTCGAGGAATGTACAGTCACCTCTGGGCATCCACTGGGAATGGCATCCAGGAATCTCACCTAGCAAACTCCATGGATGCTTATGTCCCTATGTGAAAGGTAGACTTTTTGTGGAACCTAGGCCCATCCCGCCCTCAACTGTAATACCCAACACTCTGTTTTGCAGGTAGCTACATTGTTTAAGAAATAATTACACACCAAAATCTACATGCTCAGTGAAGAGAAGGCTCTTCTAAATACTTGCCATCTATGCCTGGTTTCATCCCTGGATGAGAAATCTCTGGAACTTGAGCTCCGACTGCACACATTCCGGATGCTTCTTTTACCTTGGGATCCTTAGTCTTACAGCAGCTTGCCTCTGATCCCTGATCCTCAGAACACCCTAATATGCAATGTCCTCCTGCATCGAGGATCCTAGGGTATGAGGGAGACACAGTGTCTCTCTAACTGTCACACAAGTTTCAAAACTTCCTTTAAAAAGGATATTTAAAATTTTTTATAAGCATCAAATGTCTTTTATTTCTGTGTTCAGAATCTTCCATGATCTATCTCCAGTGCATTTTATCCTTCCAGGACTCATCACTTTGCTGATCACAGTACTTCTTTCTGGAACTCTCCTCCCCCTTACTTCTGTCTGTTGGAGACTTAGCCCCTTCTTCCCAGTGTTGTGCTAAATTCTACCCTTGATGCTGTTCTGGTCATTCTCCTTGCTCACATGCCATGTGGACCTCACTCTAGTTTATACCAACTTCTACTTTTCTGACTGCCTGTTCACGTCTGTGTGCCCTGAGCATTTTTGAGAGCAGGGCTATGTCCTGTCCATCTTGGAGGACAGAGGCTGTTACATTGTCAGGACAGAGTCAGAATCAAGCCAGACTGAGCCATGGTAGCGCCTGGCTCCCATTGTCACTTAGACTTCTTACCACAATGTTCCTGACAGGATTTTAAAGTGGCCAACATGTAGGGTGGTGGCAAGCTTTACCTGAGAGCTTCCCCCAGGCCATCCTAGCAAGTCTAAGGGCACTGGATGCAATGTACTCGAATATCAGACTATTTCATAATTGCATGACTGACAGGATGGTTCTGGCTGGGAGATTAGGTTCCCAGATGAGGTCTACTGTACCTACAGAATTGCCTTAGAGGTATGCCACACAACAGAGGCTGCGGAGTTAAGAAAGCAGGTGTGTTTACAAAAGGTTTAAGGTACTTCCTCTGTCCCAAGTCCAGCAGCCACAAATGTACACATCTTGATAAGGAACTTATCTCCTTGCTCTTGCCTCACTCAGTTTTTGCAGATGACCCTGGCTCAGATTACTTTTCTGGGACTTCATCATTGAAGACTATCTTAACTCTAGGCTTTGCAATGCCAGAGAAAATCTTGACTCCTGTGTTCAGGTCTTTCCCCCTTTGGCACTCTGGGAATGCCAAGCTGGTTAGAGGCCTGGGCTCTCTTATTTTATCTGGATGTGTCTTCATTCCAGAAAACAGAAGATGCTGATTTAGCAGGAAATATAAACTTTTGAGCCAGCCTGTTCCCATCCACTTCCAAGCCGAGCAGCTGTACATCTAGTTAGGTGAGCCTTTGTGACTTTACTTAGGTATAAAATGAAATGATGGTACATGGGTTTTGTCACAATAAAAGGCAATAATAGGGTTGAAGCAGCGGTGCATAGCATGTCCTCATTACTCAAATACTTTACTCAGATTACTCAAAGCTTTGAGGCTGAGATGGCTCCATGGTTAAAGGCTCCATAAGCTGCCAAAAGGAGCATCCATACAAAGCTAAACTCACAGTGGCACACATGTCTGTAATGCCATGTCCACGGCAACAGGATATGGAGTCAGGAGAAGCTCCAAACCTTCAGGCCAGGCAGTCTGGCCTTGTCAGCAGCAAACAACACTAACAGAGACCCTACCTCCAACAAGGAGGAGAGAGCCAACACCCCGAGTTTGTTCTCTGACCTCCACATACCCTTTATGGCACACACCCATAATCACACACATACATTCATATGTACATGCATGCACATGAGTAATAATTTGTTTTTAAGTGGCTTTAGCTTTCATTATTTGCTTAAGGATCCACTTTAATGTCAGTTAACTCCTGCTGCATGATCATTGGTGGCTAGAACATAATCACATTAGTAACCTCACAGTTTCCATGGCCAGCATGTAAAGCAGGTATAGTGTATGTGAAGTGTTACCCATGGGTGCATGCTCAGCTAGAGAGTCAACTTGGAGGAGTTCACTTCAAAACTCCCTTGTGGCAAGATTCATGTCCTCTCAGGGAAATGAGCAGAAGAGGGGGCGGAAAGATTGTGAGAGCCTTGGTGGGGGAGAATACCCAAAGTCATGGCCGCCCTCAGTAGCAACACTCTAAGGCCAGCAGAACCGGTCTGTCTCCTAGGCTATCCATGGTCCCCTGCCCCAAGGACTGATCCAGACTACCCAAGGAGGTAGTATCCATATCCAGCTGATGGGGGATGGGGAACAGGAGATAACAATTTATTGTCTGCCCACTAAATAATATAACTCATTATGGACAATTAAAAAAATAAATAAAAAGAATTTTAAAAAAAGAAACCCAAAGGAAAAAAAAAAAAGATTCATGTCCTCCACCTGTGGGCCCCAGTGTAACTTTCTTCTTCGAAGCCACCAATGGAGGGAAGAGACTTCAGCCATGCGAACACTCCAATGTGATCACTTACACGTCTGCACCTCCACTCTGCAAGGCTGGTTGGAGGTGGTGACTGGAGTGGAGAGGACGACACAAAGTCACGAGGACAGAAAGTGAGTATCATGCGCCCTTCTTCACACATGTCCATCACGTGAGGAATCCTAAACACAGAACAGATATCGTCGGCCATCATGGGCCTTAAACACTGAAGACTTCTGAAGCATCCAGAATAATGCCTAGCACATTGGAGATGCTCACTGTAAGCTTTTCTACTTATTGTCCATCTTCTTCATGGAGGACGAGGTTCCTGCATGAATGAGTGAGTGAATGAATGAATGTGGACTGTTTCCGAATTCATAACTGGATAGATTCTTTCCAAGTGCGCGTTATGCAGAGCTGATTTCCCCAGTGGTTTTGCATCAACAGCTGTGAGCTCTGCCGTGGGTGGTGTTGAATGTCGACCGTAGGAGGGCATTACTTGCCTTAGTCATGTGTAACTAATTTAAAGCACACTGTGTTTTCAGGCAGTGTCTATAATTGCCGCTTTTGCTAATTGGGAGAATGGCTTGTTTGCTGTCTTCTCTTACAACTCTAAGAAAGTGAGTGGGGAGGCGAGGAGTGGGCTTGAATAAATTAGCCTCCTCCCGAAGGTTTGGGGTTGACAGAAGAGGTTGGCTTGTAGACTACATTTAGAAGGTCGCTGCTGAGCTGGAGTCAGCTCAGAAGCACTGTGGCCAAGCCCGAGCTCCCTGCTTCTCACAGGTAGCTCCTCACACAACCTCCTTTTTCTACCATGCCAGACTGTGTGGACAAGACGGGGAGAAAGGAGTGTAATCACAAAGCATGTCTAATGGAATTCTTAAAGGGTATTGCTCCCGTTGAGGAGGAGGGAGCCTGCATGTCCTTTCTCCTAAAATCTGATGTTTGAAACTACCCACCAGTAAAGTATGGCAGATATGATAGAAACTTGCCCATTTCTAGTTTGGGATGCTTGCTCTAAGCAAAAGAGCCACATATGCAGTTGAAATGAGAGCCAGGCCACCTACCAGCGACTGAGTGGGCCACCTCACCTGCCTTGCAGGGCACAGATGAGCTTTTCCACCATCCACCCAAAGGGCAGGTGCCATGAGCCAAAGGATGGCGGTTGTAACTTTAAGCTAGGAAATGTCGAGGCCTGTTTGTTGTGCATCAGTAAATAACAAAAGTGATTCCTTTGCAATCGGGTAGAAAAGCTTACATAAAGGCTGCCTGCTGTGTGCTGATATGAATGTGGCCAGGACTGGAGTAGGCTTCTGGGAGGCCTGGGATTAAAGAATCTCACAGGCAAGGTTGCTTGGTAGGGTCCTGAGAAAGGGATACTCGGGCCAGGGCTGCAAAGTTGGAAAAGCAGTGTGGCTGGACATGAGCTGAGAGGTGGGACTGTGTCCCAGGCCTCTGTTCCAGAGCCTCTCCTGGTCCTTGATGGGTCACCTTCTTGTGGGAGCACGGGATGAGACTGGGGGGGCTCCCAGCACCTCAGAAGGCATGGGAGGGAAAGGAAGGGTGAAGATGGCCTGCCTGGATTTACTCACAAATACAATCCGCGCGGAGTGGCTGCCTGGCAGGGGAGAGGGGTTCTTAGGGTTAACAAATTCTCTGAACAGCTCTAGCTCCCTCTCCAAACGCACTTGCCTTGCGCCTGACCTCTCAAACCAGCCAGCGCGATATGCAGATGGTTTGAAGGGATTCTAGGACCAGTGTTTTACAGATGAGGCTCTATTTATATATCCTTCCCTGCTGCAGGGCCCGCCCGGTGCCTTTTCTCCCCCACTTGTGTAGAGGGAAACACCAAAGGAGTGAAGGACTTTAGATATACTCCCTTCCTGTACATCACCACAGTAGCTTCACTCCCCCTCTTCAAGTCATCATTTTTGATCATCTCTCATTCTTCTGACAATATCTACTACCCACAACTCACAGCTTCACCTCTCCCTCTCCACACTCATGACACATCCACGTTGCCTCACACCTACCTGTCTCCATTTCTTTCAAGCAACAGATAACATTTTGGACACTGAGGAGAGGAGGCACTAGGACTGAGGAGTTGAGAAGGAGAACTAACGTAATCTGACCGTGACATTGGTGTCCACCCTGGCCGTATATTGGAATTGCCAAGAACTCTAGAATATGTCAGTGTCTCTCGGTTTCAGTCTCGGCGGTTCTGGTTTTTGTTGGTATCTCACGATGGGAATAAGGAACTTGTAAATAAGCCATAGGAGGAAGCTGGATCTGCCCATCTGGTGACTGGTTAGCATCAGAGACATCACTACAAGCTCACGTTACCTCAGCGTAGGTATAGATCATCACATAAAGCAATATTTTAGACATGGGCATATGTATGCATTCATATAGTCGTGTATAGCTTCTTGCTTTGGCAGCCAAGTATCCTTCAAGTATAGGCAGTAAGCTTAGATAGTACCCAGACCTCTCTCCAATAGAAGGAACCTGGGTTCCTTAAAAGAAACGGCTGGTTTTAGAACTAGAGCAGGAGATAGAGAAAATGAGCCTGGGCCATCTTGTACTGCCAGAAGGTAAGGAAGGGTTCAAAAATGAAGCTACACAGAATCCCCGTATGAAGGAATTATGTCAGAAGAGCCCTCAAGTGTTCTCCGTACTGAAATCTCGGGAAATGTGAAAGAAAATATAGCTCTAGGTGGGAACACAAAGTACATTATTAATATCCTGGAATCCTCTCTGGGGAACAAGAGGACCTACCTGTCAGGGAGAATTCCTGACCATGTGCTTTCCAGGAACTGAGGAGTACTAATCCCTGACCCTTGGACTGGGTAGGGTGACTTCTTTTCAAAGCACACTCACACTATGGACACAGGAAAAATAGTGACCTTGCACTGGAGACAGAGGACAGTCACTCAGCCAGCCGGGTGACTGAGGTTAACAGCATAGCGATAAATCAGGCTGATAGCATGTATCCTTGATGTGATGTGAAGAAAATGCCACTTTGCCTCTGTGATCGTCCTCTCAACTGTAACTGTGTGATCATCAGGGAAACGTCCGACAAATCCCAACTGAGGGAATCCCATCAATTCCCTCCCCAGGGCTACGATCAGGTTGCCAAACACAGAGGAACTGTGAGAAACTGCCGTGCAGGCTCGAAGAGCCTCAAGAGATGTGTCAACTGATGTTAATACGGTGTCCCGGGTGGGATCCTGGAATCAGGTCCACAGTGAGCTTATAACAAGGCTTTTTGTTCAGGCAGGGGCTAAACCTGAGACATACATAGGGACTTTATTAATAGTTGTAGTATATCAATACTAGCTAATTCATTGTGGTAAGTGCGGCATGCTAATAGTAATTAAATGTTAGTAGAGAAAACTGAGTGTGGAGTCTATAGGAAATCCATATACTAGCTCCTTGATTTTTCAGTAAGTAAGATAAATATTATTTTAAAAATGAAAGTCTGCTTACTAACACTTTGGTTATTTCCAAATTGTTTGTCTTCTAGGCAGCTAGCAGTGTTATATCTACCGTAGGAGTCTGATAATGTGTTCTTCAAAGTAACATCCGTTTCTTTCATAAAATCACAATAGATATAGTTAAGCAAAAAAAAAAAAAAGGAGTGTGTTAAGAATTGCTCAAGATCATGTGGAGTCTAAAAAGATCAGTGTTGTTTTGATATTTGTGTGGTGGTTTGAGTCAGGAGTCCCCATAAACTCACGTATCCTGAATGCTTGGTACACAGCTGGTGACAATTCGGAAGGTGGAGCCTTATTGGAGGAGGTGTGTTGTTGAGACGGGATGATGGATGTTCTAACCATTTCCCCTTTGCCAGTGTTTGGCTCCCTCTCCTGCTGCAGTCCTGTGGTAGAGGTGATGTCAGCCTCTGCTCATGCCATGCTTTTCCCTGCCCTCAAGACTAATCAAAGTAAACAACTTTTCTCACAGAGCTACTTTAGGTTAGGTGCTTGATGCCAGGAATGGGAATGTGACTGCAACAGTAGCCTTTCTTTTTTCACTGCAAAATTGGAATCATGTATTTCCTACTGTTTCGAAACCTACTTTTACTAATGGCGAATGATGAGGGGTTTTTTCCCACTTCATAAATAATCTTGGTGAAGCATAGAATGAGCGTTGTGATGGCCCGATGACGTTTAGCTGCTCATGTCTGGAGGGAACTGGTGAGGAAAGAAAGAGGCAAGACGGGGTCGGGGAACCATGGGAGCAGGTGTAGGGGCAGAGGGCTGGTGTGCCGTGCAAGGAGTGCCTTGTCAGTGGTGAGAATTTCGTGGGCAGAGGAAAAGACAGACCTGATTTCCTCTGTCCACTTCTCTGAAGATCTGAGCTCTAAAGAGAGCGTTTTGAGGTCTTTCCTTTTCCTCTGCAAATAACCAGAACATTTATTCACCAGCAAGTCCAACAGAATCCCTGTGGCAGGATGTTTCATCCTCTCAAAGAGGAACGACTCACAGGCTGAGAGGTCGGTGGGTAGACACTGAATATCTCCAGTGGGGTTTTTTTTTGTTGTTGGGGGGGGCGTTCCAAACTTTTTCAGCTCAATGCTACTTTCTCACCCTTTAGTATAGAACACCAGGGTGTTGTTAGGAAAGAATTAATTGGAGGTTGCTGGATTTCTCACCTGTCTTCAAAGTATTTTATAAAATACAGAGTGACCCCCAGGATGTGGTTGACCACATACCTCCAAGCCATAAAAATTTACCCCTTCCCCCCCAAAAAAAAAACAATTTCCACAGAGCACATGCAGATTTCTTTGTCACAGAACACGCTGAACTTGGAGTATCCTAAATAATTTTGTTTTTAGTTGAGGCAATGGTAATATCTGGAACCAGGAAAGGGAATCTGAGACACTTTGTAAAAATCAGCTGCTCGACCCAAATTCTACTCTCCCCCAGCATTTGGAGGGAGAACATCATCTTGGTGGGCTGCTGTCAGTGGATACCTATTTTGGGCTGTATAACAAGGACGGCTGGGAAACAATGAATGCTTTTGTGGAGAGTTAGCAAAGCCTTTGAGAAAGTGTGGGATCCGTATGGATTGGGGGTTTGAATAGCAAGTGGGTGATGCTGACATTTGAGAACTTTTCTCTGGGGTAGATTGGAGGCGTGGGACTTTAACATGTTGGCATTAAATAAGAGTCGAACCAACACCTGGTTGATTTGGTGGGAAAATACCTAAGTCGATCATCCCTTTAGAGAAAGATACTGGAGGGCCACACGTATAAATCATTCTGGGTGTCAAAGAATTGACTAGGATATGACTCCCCAACACCACCCTTTCTGAACTAAGAAAACACCAAGATTTATTGTCTTAGAGGACATTTCAGGATGGGGTGAGTCTATTATAAATTCTACCTCAAGAAGGTGTTTAGAGAAATAATTAAAAGACTTTCTAAAAAGATGATTTGGGCTGGAGAGATGGCTTGGCAGTTTAGGATCTTGCCTCCAGTGCCTAAGGACCTGGGTTCAATTCCCCAATACTGGAGTTCTTTGCAGTGGCTAGGGGCCTGGGTGCACTCATTCTCTCTCTCTCTCTCTCTCTCTCTCTCTCTCTCTCTCTCTCTCTCTCTCTCTCTCTCTCTCTCTCCTTGCAGATAAATAAATAAAAACATTTTTTGGTTTTTCGAGGTAGGGTCTCACTCTAGCCCAGGCTGATCTGGAATTCACTGTAGTCTCAGGGTGGCCTCAAACTCACAGCGATCCTCCTACCTCTGCCTCCCGAGTGCTGGGCTTAAAGGCGTGCGCCACCACGCCCAGCTGCAGATAAATAAATAAATTTTTTAAAAAGATGTCTTAGCCACAAGAGGTTTTTATGTCCCTGGAATAAATCCTGGAAGAGTGGCATCAGACGTTTGTTTACTCTCCTGTACGTGCTGGCAACAAATCACCTGACCAAAAGCGATTGCCAGTCACTGGTCGTGCTGGTGGTGTGACATTTGGAGGTCTGTGTTCATATCTTGAGCTCATCATCTTCTACCTGTAGGACCATCAGGGTCTCAGAACCTTTCTGAGTTGCAGTTTTCTCCTCTAATGATGGAATTCAGTTCTACAGCCTCCAGCAGGTTGCCATGAGCGCAAAGGAGAAAGACATGAAAACCCAGCGAGTGACTTAACTGCCATGTAAGTTTTGGTACAGACCCCAGGTTGGCATTGCAGTGTGGCACTGGTTGTGATGAGAGAAGCTTTAAGATCTGAGAAACATGTCATTTAATCATGAATTTCTCACACAAAGCCAGAAAACGTCTCTCACTAGAAGACAGGGGAAAGTTTCTGTCTGTAAGGATTCCCCCACTAGGGTGCCAATGAACTCTGTTCAACACAGCTCAGGGTTTTCAACTTTACTCTGCTAGGTACTAAGTCTAAGTAGAAGTCATTTGTGGGCACACAAACTGGAAGCTGCATTCCAAGCTGACTCAGTGAATAATGTTAGATCCAGGGTTCCAAATACCCTCAAAGCTAGATAGGGAAGCCTTCCTTGAAAAAAATCCTGGGCCACAGCACACAAACCTAACTTGTGAAAACCCTTAACCAGAGCTTCCAGCACACAGGGTGTGGACCCCTCACTATGGATTGCCACTGGCAGCTTTAAAACATATACATTCTTATGTAAGCTATTTGAAGATAGCATGTGACTCCATCATTAACAATAAAACATGTGGCAAATGAAGGCAAAACCTTGATTTGGAGTTAGAAAAACAGGTTCCCATCTTGTCTGCACTAGCCAGCTGCTTTGTGGCATCAGGTGGGAAGGCCCTCTGAGACTTCCATTCTGTTTTGGTTCATGAAAATTACATCTTCAGCAGGACACTTTGGTGTATCTGGGCCAGGTAAGCCTTGTGTAATCACTACCAAAGTCTCACAGTGTGGCCAGGCACCATACTATCACTTCTGCTTCGAGGTTGTTGGGGTCAGCTTTCTAGTTGCTTCACAGAAAGAACCCAAACAAAAGTGGCTTTTAGAGGAATGGGTTTATTTGGCTTAAGGACTTAAGGGGAGACTCCATCCTGGCAGGGAAAATGATGGCATGAGCAGAGGGCTGGACATCACCTCTGCCACAGCACTGCAAACAGCAGCAGGAAGGTGTGCCAAACACTGGCAAGGGGAAGCTGGCTTATAACCCCATAATCCCACCCCTGACAACCCAGCTTCATTGAGGTTGTAAAACCCAAACTGCCATCAACTGAGGATCAATCTATCAGAACACATTCAATTGTTTGTGGGGGACACCTGTATCAAACCATGACAGAGGTTCAAATCTATTTCTGTTTTACATAAGCATGTATTAAAACACTCTAGGCTCAGAGCACCATGGACACCCTTGGCTATTTTCTGTTCTCTTCCTCTTAAACTCATTCCCTGGAAGAGGTCATATGACCCCGTGGCTTGACATGCTATCTAGATGACAATGGGTTCTAGCTTAATCCATGGAGCATGGGCTCCCCTGGGCCTCAGAGCCTCACCCCCAACGCCGACTGCCCATCCGAGCATGATCTGAGCTGAGCTCCTGAAATCCCCACCCACCAAAGCTCTCCTTTTCTAGTTATTCTAGTCACAGTGAGGGAACCTCTGTTTTCATCTGCTCAGGCCACAGCTCCTGGAGCCCTCCCTGCATCCCCTCAGAGCCTCATCTATAACCATGGAAACACTGCCAGTCTCACCTCTGGGCCTCTCTCATCTGGGCATGTGCAGCTAGCCCCAGTGTACGTCGCCATCATTTCTCCCATGGATGATTGCAGGAGCCTCCTAGCTGGCTCCCTGCTTCGGATCTTGCCCATGAGAGTCTGTTCTCCACACAACAGCCTGGAAAGCTGTTGGATGATGTATACCCTCCTATGATTGCAACATCATCACGGCAAAAACATGATCACATGGCCCCTCTGTCCTCACCTCCCATGACCCTAGTTCACCCTTCCTGACTCTTCAACACTCTTGTAGTCTGGCTGTTTGCCTAACATGCTAGATGCAGGGCTTTGTGCTTGCTGTCACTTCTGCCTGGAACTCTCAGCTCCCATTTCCTTCTGTCACAGTTCCCACATCCACAGTGAGGTGCTTCCCTGACCCGCCTTTCTAAATTACCAACACTTGAACACGTGTCCAGATTTATCTTTCTCCTCAGCAGTACAACTCGGCTTGTTCAGCATCTCTCATTCCTTCTAGAAGGAGCACCCCAGGAGGCTGCATACATCTGTTTCCTCCATTTCTGTTGCCACGGGGCACAGGGAGGGGACTCTTCCTTGTAACTCTTTCTATGAATAACCATGATGTCCATACCAAGAAGACAACACAGGCCGCACTGCACAGCCTTGTCGTGAAAGCAGGAAAGTGGAAGTGGGTCTGGCACTTAGTAAGTGCTCAATAAAAGTTTGTAGAATTAGGGACTGAGAAGATGATCCAGTGAGTAAAGTTCTTACCAAATAAGCCCCAGGACCTGAGTTCAGATTCCCATCACCCACATAAAAGCCAGGTGTGATAATGCGTGCCTGTAATCCCAGCGCTGGGGAGGTTTCCAGGCCTGTTGGTTAGTCTAGTGAAAGAGTGGACGGTTCAGTGAGGAACCCTGTAACAAAAGTAACACAGAGAGCGAGTGAGGAACATCCCAGATGTTGACTTTTGGCCTCTGAACAGGAGCACACACACACACGCCTGTACATACATGTGAGACCATACACATATGAACATGCACACACACACATGTTTTTACAATGAATGAATAAGTAAATGCAACCTCAGAGAGATGAAGAAATTGCCCTCACTCTAAGAGGTCGGCCCAGGCTATATAATTTGCAGTCTGAGGCTGATCTCTCTCGGAGCTGGAAACAGGCGCCATCCAGACACTGCCTTTGAGGGTCTGAAAGCCCCTAAAGTGCTGTTCTTGCCAAGAAAATCATTTTTAAGAAGTCTCAGTGAGGGTGCCCCAGTGAGCGAAACCGGAGCAGAAAAAGCTGACATCGCTAACTCCCAGGTGCTGTAGAGAACCCAGATTCATAGCGGTTGACACAGCCTGTCAGCCTCCACTGCCTTGGCGGCTAAATTTGTATGATCTTAGCATAATTAGCCCAGTTTTTGTCATCCCACAACTGCTAAGTATTCAGTGGCTGTGGCGTGTTATGGCTCCTCTCGGAGGCAGATGACATATCATGAAATATTTATTTTAAAAACAAGTGCTGGCTTTCTTCATTATTACCACCAGCTGCTTTCCCCTCAAGAAGTCCAAGCGAGGGGAGTGAGGCAAGTGCTTGGATACGATCGCTGCCTTTTGATCGCTAATCGTCCTCTTATGCATTTGGGTTCCTTTTATGGCTTCTTTGAAAAGCTCTGCTCAGGCTGGCTGGCTACCCAGTGTGCAATGCCTCTGTCTCGGCATTTACATTTGGTAGGCTATCCAGATGAATAAAGATTGCCCCAAAAGCTATAGCTTCATAACGCTATTATTGCCTATTAACTCTCTTGGCTATAATTACCTGGGAAATGTACACCGAGATTATTTCCTGTTTTGTGTGTTAATATAAAAAATCTTTCTCTGGGTCTGAAAATCTATCCTTGGGAGTGGGCAGAGAGGGTCTTTGGTCACAAGTTAATGGCTTCAGGTCATGTGACAGAGGGCTGGGTAGTGGCTTAAGAAGATGACCAGTCAGCTCTTGGGTAGGTAAGTCCATCAGGAAGTGAAATGTTGACACCCATGCCTCCTGGGAAGCCCACAGAGGGAGATAGAGTCATTAAACCTCAGTGGCCTCACTCTTCTCACCATGACTCTGCCTCCCTTCTGTCTCTTCTCAGTGTCTTCCCATTCTTCCTTCTGGTTCCACAGCTCCTACCCAGAACAAATTCCAGAATGTCACAGCTCCAAACAGAGGCCCTACTGGTTGACTGGGGGTTTTTTTCCCTGTGGAGATCATCAGATGGTTCGCTGCACAGCCACAGGACAGGTGTGTGACCCCCTGTCCTCAATGCTCCCAAGCTTTAGAGAAGCCAAGGACCTGAGAATATACACTGTCATGCTTTCTTGCCTCTTCTCTTACTCTCTTTCTTCCTTCTTTCTCTTCCTCATTCCTTCCTCTCTCCTTCCCTTCTTCCTTCCTTCCTTCTTCTCTCCCTACCTTTCTTCCTTCTTTCTTTCCTTCTTTCCACTCTCCTTCCATTCCCTTCCATTCCTTTCTTCGTTCCTCCATTCCTTTTTTCCTTCCTTCCACTGTCCCTCTTTCCTTCCCTCCCTCCCCTTCCTTCCTTTTCTCCATTCCTCCCTTTCTTTCCATTCTTCCTCCCTTCCCTCCCTTCCTCTCTCCTTCCCTTCCTTTCTTCTTTCGTTCATTTGTTCATTCATTCGTTCATTCATTCATTCGTTCCTTCCTTCCTTCCTTCTAGGTTATTGCTATTTAGCCCAGACTAGCCTCAAACTCCCTGCTTCAGCCTCCAGGGTGCTGGAGTTGCAGGTCTGCATCACCACATCTGCATATAAGCTCTTGGACTAAGACTTTAAATCCTCTTTCTCTTCTACTAATGAGGAGAGTGTAAACTAGTCTCAGAATCTTTACCGCGTTAATGAAAACACTGAGAGCTTGGGCTCCATCTGCAGCTCCAGGTACAGCTCCAGCTTAGCTCCCAGTCACCTGGAATGCTCCACAGGGAAGGCTCTGACTGGCAGTGTGAGGACGAAGGGTCAGTGTGACCCCTGGACTGTCCATCGGCCATGGGGCTGTGTCTTCCTATGGGTTTGTTTTATCAGCACCAGATCAATCCAGAATTGACTGACTTCAAAGAGCAATATGGATATATTGTGACTTCCAGATATCATTGCTTAGAGTCGAGACCCTTCCTTGAATCCTTGCTTGCATCTCGTGTATACTTACAGTCCTATGTTGTCTGGGACTGTAGCCAACTGAAAGCTTGCCTGGGGGAGACACGATCTACTTCCAAGATGGCACCGTCACACATCTAGCAAGTAAGTGCCAACTCTAGGTTAGCTTCTCTGTCCCCTTTTATGGGGCTGCTTCAGCAAAACTGAGGGAATCTGGCTATCCTTATGTGAGCCACCCAAGAGAAAGGCACACGTTGCAATGGCTTTGATGTTCCAGCAATGAACATCACCTCTACTTCCTCCATAGCCTACTTGTTGAGGCATGTTGTATTCCCTTTGCAAAGCTGGGACAAAAACGACCGACCAAAAGCAGCTGATAGGAAAAAGAGGTTTATTTTGGCTTATAGTCTTGAGGGGAAGTTTAACCGTGGTAGGGAAAGAATGGTAGAATAGAAGCTGGCCAACATGTCTTACCACAGCAGGTGTAAAAAGCTAGAGTGAGCTGAGCTCTGGCAAGGGGGAGCTGGGCTATAACACCCCAAAGCCCACCCCCAGAAACACACCTCCTCCAGCAAGGCTCCACCTCCTAATTTGCCACCAGGCGGGATCTAAGCAGTGAAAAAACAGGAGACTAGGGAGACATATATCTCATTTCAACCATCACAAGGCAGTTAATGAAGTCTGCCCAGGTTCAAGGGAAGAGAACTTCAACCCAGCTTTCTGATGGAGAAATGTCAAAGTCACAATGCTTGATAAGTATGTTAGATGCAGTATTTATTGTTACAGCCAGTTGGGGAGATAAAATCTTACATAATGGCTGGTAGAAATTTCATGAGTTTCCCAGGGGGCAATAGGAATAGGGATTTCTGAGATGTCTGAGGGTGCAAAGACTTTCACAAAGCCTGAGTATATAAAAGTAGAAAGTTGTCCTTTACTGATCTAGGATGGCAAATATAAGCAGTATTCAAAAGTCAGAAGTGGCCTGGCACAGTGGGGGAGCTGGGGTGTAGCTTGACCACTGGGACAGGGCAGTTGCTCCCAATGAGGGCAGATTAGGGCTGAGGAATGAGGATTTCGGGTGTTCTTTAGTAGTCGTGCTTGGCTTGCACAAGAGCGATTCTTTATATTAATTAAGAATTCTTTATATTAACCCTTCCCATGCAACTACTTCTGGAAAAGGCTTTATCCCAATGACGGAACTCCAGGAGTATTCAGGAGCCCCGAAGAGAGAGATGATGTTAAAGGTGCAGAATCTGAGGTCACAAGGGCCAGGGTCCAAGCTCTTGCAGTGGCCTGGAAACAATTGACCCAAAGTTCTGTTCCCCGTGATATGTTTCTAAGTTTTCTCTATTGAAACTCCAAGTCTTCTCATCAGCCCTGATGCAGTAGGCGCAGCCTCAATCATACAACTTTCCTATCTTTTGGCAGCCAGGAGAAATCAGAGCTTTGAAAAATAGAGTCCCCGAGACAGAATAATAAGAGGACCGCTTAAAATAGAAGTCCTCTGGTGAATCCGGGGCACAGGACCCTGTTTAAGACAATTCAAGCTTCTCAGCTTTTGTGGCAGAATCTGGGGCATCTACCCTCTCCTCAGCTTCTGTTTGGCTTGGCACTTGCTCACAAGGGGAGAAAAATAAGTTGTGAAAGAGCCAAGTAAAACTCTGCTGAAATCATCATTCTCTCAAAAACACCCGAGCTCCTTCTTCAGAGCTATTTAAAGATAGTTTGGAAACTGAGGCAGCATATTAGCTTGCCTTTTATTTGTCTCCTCATCCTTCTCTTCCTCCTCCTTCCTGGAGGCTTAATGCTATGAAAAAGAAAGTTTCGATGTGATTCACAGGACACATTAACTTATTTTGTGAAGGTCTACCTTCTTTTCCTAACCTGTAGGGTAAACTTGACTCCCAAGTATTGGGTTATTGATGGCACTGATGGCAGCCATGGAATATGAAAATCCAGCCCTCTTGTGACGGTCAGACCTTTCTGCTGAGGCAGCCCCTCTCCCCTTGAGGGGGAGGTGTTTAGTGTGGGGAGATACGGGAGGGGGACAAAGGTGAGAGGGCATCACAATCGGGCATTGTATGTATGTCTGGAGGTTGTCAATAATAGCATAAAAAAGGGAAAGTCTTTCTAAATTATCATAATCATTCTAGTTGGGTTTTATAACACAGGTCTGTAATCCCAGCTACCCAGGATGCTGAGGCTGTTGTGAGATTACAGGTCCAAAGACAGCCTGGGCTACAAAGTAAGTTCCAGACCAGCCATGTGGGCAACTTGGAAAGACCCTGTCTCCAAATCAAAAGGGAAAACGGGGCTGGTGACGTTAACTTAGTGGTAGAACACTTGCTTAGCATGTGTGGGGCCGTGGGTTTAATCCCCAGTACTGAAAACAAAGTCTACTGTTTTCAGTTGAAATAAAAATTTCAAATAATAAAAAGAACTTTTCCAGCCCTTCAACCAAACCTTTTACTTTATCCATAAACTGATCAGGCGCTTTCATGCACATGGGTCCCTCTACCGGCCATCGGTGCACGTGTGCGACCAGAGACCACCGTCTGGTAAGTAAATAGGACATTTGACCATGGCTCAGAGAAGTAGCTAGTTATCCAGATAGCTCCTGAACCTCTAGTCACATGTGATTTGCTCCCTGTTCTTGGTCATTTTCCAAGATGAGGCAGGTATGACACCCTTCTTGTTCACTGAGTACATACTGAAGGAACCAGCTGGTTTCTCTTGAGGAATTCTTCCTGGGTGCTTGATATCCAACCTAGGCTAGATTCCACTGCAGTGACAACCCGAAAGGCTCCGAAGTTCTAAGCTCATATGCCACCCTTCATGTCCATTAAAGATGTCCCCAGAGATGAAGGCTGAGCTGCTCTATCTATGGAAATAGGAATGTACGAATGGTCCTTGGGGTCCTCAAGTTTTTATTCCAGAACTTTCTGCTTCCTACTTTCAGTGAGCCTCCACAACCTAGTCCGTGTCTTGCATAGACGAGTGCTCATAAGGAAATGGCAACTATCACCCATAAAAAAAGATAGCCAAGGAATCATATGTTGGGATATAAAGACATAAGAAAACTTTTTTATTTTCTCTCCTTCCTGTTCCAAGGCAGGGGACAAGGACAGGGTTTGGGATAGGCTATGAATTATAGGAACCCAAACACCTTCCATCCATAAGCCTGCTCGCTAAAGCCTAGCCTGAGCTGGAGGACAAGAAAAACACTCTGGGCTGAGTGTGAGACAAGAGAGGGCCGAGCTGGACTCTGGCTTCCAGAAGACTGTTTTAATGTCTCATGGGACTGAAATGAGAACCATTAACAGAACTTGCTCTAAAGTGAGAAAGGTGTGTTTAACAACATACAGCACCAAGTAAAGAAAATAGAAACCTCTTTTGCTTAAATCTCAGCAAATTGAGACTGGATTGACAGCCACTTTGCTACATGAAGCTTTCTTCCTGTAATGACAGCCACATCTCTGCATGGAGCTTTCTTCCTGTAATGACTGCCACATGGTTATATGGAGCTTTCTTCCTATAATGACAGCCACATGGTTGCATGGAGCTTTCTTCCTGTAATGACAGCCACATCTCTGCATGGAGCTTTCTTCCTGTAATGACTGCCACATGGTTATATGGAGCTTTCTTCCTATAATGACAGCCACATGGTTGCATGGAGCTTTCTTCCTGTAATGACAGCCACATCTCTGCATGGAGCTTTCTTCCTGTAATGACTGCCACATGGTTACATGGAGTTTTCTTCCTATAATGACAGCCACATGGTTACATGGAGCTTTCTTCCTATAATTGACAGCCACATGGTTACGTGGAGCTTTCTTCCTGTAATGACAGCCACATCTCTGCATGGAGCTTTCTTCCTGTAATGACAGCCATATTGCTATATGAAGCTTTCTTGTGTTTAAAAAATACAAGCTTCATGTCCTTCTTCCCTTTTGGTGCTTTCAGCAAAACTATCTCCCAAGAAGTGGTTTATTAACTCCGTGTCCAGGTTATCTGACTGGCTTTTTGTTCCCCTCATCAGCGTAACTCGTTTAGATGGCAACTTGAGATTTCAGGGTATTTGGTGATGGAAAGAGAAAACAAAGGGACTCAAAGGAGCTTTTGCAAATAATTAAATAATGAGGTTAAAGTGGAAGTGTGCCTCACGGTGAGATCTTTGATCTAAACACATTCAAAACCTCTGGGGCTTTCATGAATCTTCAAAATCCAGACCTTTTGGATCTGAATTTCAGGGGATGTGCCTCACCACTTTCCATTTTAACAAACTCTAGCTCACCCAAATGGATAGGTAAACGACACCAAGCCTTCACATCTCGGCGGCATGAGGAAGAGGAAGTTTCCTAATAAGAATTTTAAAATATTAGCATTGACTCCTCACAACCTTTTAGGAGGTCAAGTTGGATCCACGAGATAACAAGGTCAAAGTCCGCCACTTCTGCTCTCGTCCAGCTTCTGCCTTGTCTGGCTGTTCGCAGACCTTTGAATTTAGCAACAGCTGTTGCTCTCTTCTGTCTGGAAAAAAAGTGTGTGTGGAGGGGAGTCAGGCACTTTGATTGAGGTTATGTAAAGCTTGTTTTACAGTCCTACAAAAAGCAGGAGAAGATTGCTATTCAGCTCTCATTAATTCATTAATCTATTAATGCCTCTTCATCAGTTTGGTTCCCAGAAGCAGCAGAAGTTCTCTCTTGGAGAGAGTTTATGTGAGGATGTGGAGTAGAGGGCTGTTAACGGATTGGCCATTTTTGCTTGAGTGACAATATGCCCACCCTGAGACTGTCAAAATGCGAGAGAGGCGCTTGGCAGGAAGTGGAGACCCAGCCTATTCAGGGCCTCGCTCCTCGCCTTTCTTTTGAGATCTCCATTCCGCAAACGCCCCCTGATGGATTCTTATTTTCCTTGTCAACCCAGCCTGTCTTCAGAAACCTGCCCTTCATGTCTCAAGTCACTCAGCTGGGGAAGTTTCTAGAGCACTTTGCAGATCAAGGACCCTGCGGTCCAGCTTCCGGATTCTTTGGAGAACCCTTTCCTGATGGCTGGATGGGGGCAGGTGGACAGGGCAGTCTGGTTACAGAGATGCTAGAAGCACCGAGGAGAGATGGGAGAAGGGGAACCCAGACTGCATCCAAGAGGAGACTTGCAGGACTCGAGTGGCCAAGAGAAGAGGCAGGGAACACCTGGAAAGAGTTTGAACAAGCACAAGGTGGAGTTCTAGAGATTTCCATACCCAGTGGGAGCTGGAGCTAAAGGAAAGATTGTCCTGAGGAAACAGGGAGTCCAAAGGATGTGGGAGCGCAGAAGACATGGGGTTCCGGAGGATGTGGAGTCCAGACAAGCTCTCCCAGACAAGAAGCTGCCTGAAAGAAAGACAGAAATATCCTCTCTTTTTCTCTCTTGCTCCCCACCACTTTCTTTTGGCTGAGCCTCGATCACAAAGAGCCTGGGAAGTTAAGCATTCTCTCTCTTCTGACCCAGAGCAGAACAGAAACCACCTAAGGACGGTTGTGAGAGCAGCTGCATACTGAGATGGGAAATGACTTCCGAGTGACATCACCATCTCCGTAGCTTATTAACCCAGAATGTACATCCATGTGACATTGCGGTATAGTACACATGCCTGCTCACAGCCAGGAACTGCGTTCACTGTACTGATTCCCTTTAGTACATAGCTCTGTGGAAATGGCTACAATAATGCCACACATGGGATTTCCCTCCCTCCTGGTCGTGTCTTAGTTCGTGTTCCTGCCTTCTTGCCTTCTCCCCATCCATGGGCTGGATTCCCTGAAACTGTGATCCAAAATAAACCCCTCTTCTCTGAAGCTGCTTCTTGTCAGGTGTGAGAAGAACAAATATAGCAAATTAGAAGCTTGGTTCTGTCCTTGTACCTCCTCCAGTCAAGATAAGGCTCTCGATTAATCACTATGAAATAAAGGATGTCCAACCAACCTTCTCAGGCTACCTCACAAGGAAGAAAAGACAGCAAGAAAGAGAAGGAGAGGGAGATGTCAAACTCTGCTGGGGCAGCCCAGGTTCAGACCATGGCAAGGAGAAGAGGGGAGAAGCTATGCCCACACAGACCTGACCTTTATCCCTCTGAAAGTCCTGACTCTCAGCCAACAATCCTAGGAAGGTCTGAATGGAGCTAGATGAGGATCAAAGGGAATCATTACCCCTAGATAGCCATACCGTCTCACTTCTTCCCTTTGTCATGTAAATAGCCTGTGGATGGGAGAGAATAATCTACAGAGTACAGTATTCAGCAAACCCCAGATCTTTAGAATAGTTGTTGAGCAAAACCTGATAGTTTTTTTTTTAATTGTCCATAATGAGTTACAATATTTAGTGGGCAAACGATGAGTTGTTATCCCCAGTTCCCCAATACCCCTCTTCGCCATCCCCAATGGGCTGGATATCCTCATCCTTGGGCCATCTGGATCAGTCCTCGGGGCAGGGAATCATGGATAGCCTAGTATTCAGCCCAGTTCTCCTGGCCCTAGTATATTGTTACTCAGGGGCATCATGCCTCTGGATATTCTCCCCCACCACGGCTCTCACAATCTTTCCGCCCCTCTTCTGCTCAGTTTCCTGAGTTGTGGTGGGGGAGTATTAAGGCTGCTTTAATGTTGAGAACTTAGGTGTCTTTGTGTCTAAAATTGTTGGTTTCTGTCTCACTGGCATATCCTGTGTTGATTGAATGGCTTTGGCTGTGGGTCCCTTGTTCATCCCATCATTCTCTGCAGGATTCCATATGGATCCTCCACGATATGACTGTGGTGGCTCATCTCTTCTGCTAATTTTTTTTATAAACCTCTGGCCTTTGGATCATAAGTATTACTAATACTTCACATTTTTATAGACTTTGAACTCCTAGCCCTGATCTTACCATTTTTCTTATATCTGAACCTGTACCTTCATAAGGCTGCCTTCTTTCAGAATGCTGCCTGATTTCCTGACCTTCTGAGGGCCCCCTGACTCTTGTGGAGGGACCCCCATATTTTTAACAAAGATCTTGATTCTTAACTTTTAAGACAACCAGCATGTGAGCAGCCCAGTATATCTGACAGGAAAGCTTTCTATTTCTATTATTATTTTTTAACAACAAAAGAACGATTTATAAGAGACCAGTTCAGTAACATTAATTTCCAAAGTCATTTTCTTTGTATAGCCTGTAAATAAATTTGCAAAAGCATGTAACTTTGTAGTAATAACACGACCTGGAAACTACAAGGTAATTAAGCTCGATGTATATGAGTATAGTAATCCAAGAACAATTTACTTCTCAGTGCCGGAAGTCAAGATTTTCCACTGCTAAGCACTGGTGCAAAATGAACTAGTACTGAGGGCTTCAGGGCAGGGGTTAGGGTAGCAGGTAGCCTCTGGAGTTGCAGGAGGTAAGTGATGGATGCCTGGAATGGAAGCGGTGGTGGTGGAAGGGTGCCTGGAGATGACATATTTAGTGTGATTTTATACCAATGTCTGTGCTTCTTGAGGAACTGAATAGTCTCTAGGAGATCTCTATAGAAGTGAAGATCCCTCTAAGAGTCAGGATGCATCCAGAGGCTAGGAAAATGTTGTGAGTGTCCAGTGATGTAGCTTATGGATTCATGGTGCAGTAGGAAATATTTCTTCCAAGGCACAGTGGAAGTCATTCACAACATAGCTTGGATGATCCAGTTCCATTGGGGGAAAATGGAAAGTCAAGCCCCCCCCCCAGAGACCACCATAAGGCATTTGGCCACGAGATCTGTGATGGCCTTCACATGGATGCTCTTTTGGACCATCCTTATCCGATCAGCAGATGGTAGGAGGGGCCTCTCTTTTTGCTGGAGAGAAAGATGGAAATCTTACCCGAGGGTCTTCCTTATTCCTTGTGATTTCCATCTTTCTACATCCTTTAAAGCCTTCTTGGATGGTCCTAAATTAAATGAACCACCTGTTTCCCAGGTGACCTTAGTATTTTTTTTTTACTAATTATTTGTCTTAAATTCCATATTTGTCATTGATGTCTTTTTTTAATTAAGAGCTTGGGAATTTGAAGTAACAATTTTTCTTTAAAAATGCTTTTGAGCTGGGGAGATGGTTCAGTTGTTAAAGGCACTTGCTCTGTAAGCCTGCTGACGGGGGTTTGGATTCCTGCATCCACGTCAAGCAAACACAAAGTGGCACAAGCATCTGCAGTCTCAAAGTGTCTTCGGCAATGGGAGGAGGAGTGCTGGTCTTCCCTGTGGGAAACAATGAGAGACCCTGTTTCAGACATGGTGGAAAGAGAGAGCCTGGGGCTTTCCTGTGACCTCCACATTCACATGTGCTCATTCATACACAACACACACAATAATAATAATAAATGATTTTATGATTTAGGACTTAGGATGTGGTTTATTTTTATAAATTCTCTAAGATGTTTAAAAACAATTTATATTTTTTGTCAAATGCAGTTGCTATATAAAGTCATTGTGTGATGGTTAAGTTTATTTGTCAACTTGACCTGTGTAATAATCCACAGTCATCTTGGGTGGGTTTCTGAGTTTGCCTGCAGAAAGGATTGACAAAATCCTTTTGGAATTTTGGAGAAGGGAGGAGGTCCCTTCTCCAGAGTGAGCCCTTTCCCCCAAATGGGTGGGCCTTCTAGAAGGGGACTAAATATAAGGAAGCTTGAGGGGAAGGGAACCTCTCTTCCTTCCTCCCCCAGCTGCTGGTGCTGGCTCTGTCTTTCTGCTTGGATTTATGAAAGGGAGCCATCCTTTTCCTTCATTTTTGGAACTTCCCCTGGATCTGTTATTACAATACTTTCCTCCCCAAATTGTGACTGGTTTGGAGATTCATCCCAGTGGCGTGTGGCTGACTACAACACATTGTATTAAACCTATTGGCTGGAGAAATAGTTCAGCAGTTAAGGTGCTTGCCTGCAAAGCCCAATGACCAGAGTTCAATTCCCTAGTTCTCACATAAAGTCAGATGCAAAAAGTGACACATGCACCTGGAATCCATTTACAGTGGCTGGGCACCCTGGTGTACCCATTCTCTTTCTCTCTCTCTTTCTCTCTCTCTCTCTCTCTCTCATTGCTGATAAATAAATTTTTAAAATGAGACTCATCATTCTTATCATTGAAAAAACATACCTTAATTTGTAGTACTCTTCAAACATAAAATATCTCCATGAAATGCAATATAGAAAAATGTATATCAACCCCACCCCACTGCTATGGGGGGGAGAGAGAGAGAGAGAGAGAGAGAGAGAGAGAGAGAGAGAGAGAGAGAGAGAGATTGTAAAGAATGGAGAGAGAACACAAGTCCATAGCCGAGGTAGGTCTGATCAGTTTAAACAGATCAGCTGCTGAGGCACCTCATAGTGAAATCACATGGAGACATGTGTCATATGTCTTTGCAACAACACTCATGAGTCATACAAGTATTCAGCTTATGAGTGCTAATAATCCTCTGTCCTGTGGTCTGGCTGTGACATGGGCAGGATCACGGCTGCCCAAACACAGGTAGCATATGTGTGGATGCACATGTGTGTGGTGTGCACAGAAGACCATCTGGTATGTCCACCTATGTCATGGCTACAGCAAGCCATGGTGAGAGGGCAGATGTTTACCCAGAGAGAGAGGCAGAAGGTGAAAACTTTACAGATGCCCACATTTCTAGTTCTTTTGTCTTTGCTCTCTAAATTTGTGTCCATACAACTAGTGAATATCTCTAAAGACTGGAAACACTGGGCTTGATGATGCACACCTTTAATCCCAGCACTCAGGAGGCCAAGGTAGGAGGATTGCTGTGGGTTCAAGGCCAGTCTGAGACTACATAGTGAATCCCAGGTCAGCCTGGGCTAGAGACCCTACCTCAAAACAAAACCCAAACAAACAAACAAAACAAATCAGGGAAGGTTGAACTTAATTCTAATCATGCTTCTTCTTTTCGGTTTATGTGTTGCTGTGCATGCTTGTGCGTGTTATGCCTGCATGTCTGCATTGTACATCCATGAACAAATGGGTGCTCACATGTGTGTAGAAACCAGAGGTTAACTTCACTCCCCTCGACATTCCCTGCTTTATTGACCAAGGCAGCACCTTTCACTTGCCTCAGGATCTCCTGTGTCTGCCTCCTCAGTGTGGGATTTCAGGTGTACCGACACACCCACTTGGCATTTACATGGGTACTGGGGATATGAATGTGGGCCTATACATTTGCATAACAAGCATTTTATCCGCTGAGCCATCTCCCCCACCCTGGGTTTAGATCTTCTATACATTTCAGTCATTCGATATAGCTGGCTTACTTCTGTCCAAATGAGATGTGATAAAAAGAATTTCTCATCATGACAGCGTTTGCCAGTTTCTGCCCAGAACCTCCTTTCTTCATCAATATATCTTACTGCCATGAATCCCGTTTCCTGATCTTGGTTTTCCAAAGTGACAGTTATTGTTTCAGTTAATTTACTCTAAAACATTATTGATTTAGAATGAATTAATATGTTGTCAGAATCCATGGACTATATCTAGAAATCCCCTCCAGTAATTATAGGCTCAGTTTTTAAAAAACTTTTTTCCTAAGTCCAAGAGACCACTAATACCTCTTGTGGCCATGTTTAATGTGATTTTGGTCTGGTCCTATTCATAGCAGCTTGCATCCGTGAGGGCTCTGGTGTCAAGAGGCTTTTCTGGATTAACTCAAACCTCATACCTGCTCCTCACGAGCTGAGCCGAGCGTGTGCAGTTCAGATCTCTTCTGAAGAAAGCTGCAGGATGTGTGGGTAGGTGATATCCTCCAGCTGCTACCTCCCAGGGGCTCCTAAATTTGAGCCAAGGTCATTGTCTTTCTGGTGTAGCACTTCGGAGCAACACGGCGGCTGGACGGCTTAATGTGAGGCTCCTTCAAAGGGTTGCTTGTGTTCTGGAGGGCACGATCCCGCTCCTCTTCTGCCTCCCTGTTCCTCTCACAAAACTTACCTTTCTGCCAGCCTTCTGGCACCTCTCAAGCTTACCATTCACTTCTCAGAGGAACCAAGTAGTACCAGGCTTAGCCAAAAATGCCCATTCTTCTTACAGACACTGGCTATAATGTCCAGCTTTCTGTGTGTGTTCTGGGGACCCAAACTCAGCTATTCACACTTATGCAACAAGTGTTTTATTTACTGAACATCTCCCCAGCCCCCCAAATACCAAATCTAATCTCACTCTCTTAGTTCTTTCCTAGCGAACTTCTGCCTAAAGATGAAAGATTTGATCTCAACATAAGCAATCAGGTTCATTTCAGCCCATGCATGAAGCACCCAAGAAATGCTTGGTGAATAGTCATCTTTAACTTTCACAGAGTCCTACCTGAGGGAGCCCTACACCACTGAGGCACACTGCTCCAATCTCCCACAAGGCATTGCAAGGAAATGATTCCACCCTTGGCACCAATGTGCCTCCACATGGAGAGAGGCCATGCAGGAGAAGCAGGTTTTCATCAGCTTAATTGCAAATGTGAAGTGTTTGAGAGACAGGACACCATCTATGCCTGTATTATTATTAAATTTCTTGTAAATATGGGAGAAGGAATGATAGTCTCCAAGTGGGGTGAAATTAGTTCCAAGGCAAGGGTCACCTCAGTTGCTAAAATGATTAGAGAAAGTAATGAGGGTAACAAAGGCAAAATCTGCCCTTAAATTATTCATCTTGCTCAGAGGATTAATAACATGCATCCAAAATGCATAGAAGGATTTTCTAACCATCTTCATATGGACTTCTAGACTTGGAATTGGGGGCTTACATTGGTAGTAATAGCCTAACATAATGGCAGATACACCATGAATACACAGGGTAGACATGTTCCCTAAAAGTACCAAGTTTAATAAAAGTGCAAGGAAGGCTGATGTCTTAGTGAGCCACCTCTAATATTTTAGGAATTCGGTGGTTTCTGAAACGTGGTTCCATTGTGTTGCTCACCACAACTTTTTCCCTTGTAATGCTGACTGCATGTCTTTTCTTTTGGCTACTTCCTGTCTCTGGGTTAAGCTAGTAATGGCAGGACTCTGACTCCTCCCTGGCTGGGTGTACCATGTGAGCATAGGAGGGAGTTTGGAGTGATGCTAAGTTGGTTTTACTTACAAAAGCAGGGAACTCAACAAGCAAGGGTCCATTTACTTTGGGGTCTCTATTAAGGTGACCATCGGCCTTGAGTGATTTTAAGCTAGTCGTCTTCTTTCTCTCTCCATATGTCCTGCAGATAAATCCAGGTGGAGAAGCGCATGGTAGGGGTGAGTGGGTCACAGTGCTGTCATTAATCACTTGCAGACAGCTGATTCGTAGAGCTCTTTGAGTCCTGCTCTTCCATGACCCAAGGCATCTCATGGCAACAAGGTGTATAAAGGCTCAATTCTTCCTTGGGAATCTTTCTTCTCCAAGTGCCAGGCTCAGGGAACCTACCCATGGAAGGGGGCACATCTCTTATCATTCTTTTCAAAAACATTCTTACATGTGCATTTGGAAAGGAGGATTTATTATAAGATTACAGCTTTTTTTTTTTTTTACTTTGGGTTAGCCATTGAATGTGGTTGGGTGGTCACAAAATGGAGATAAATGTATAAATAAAGGCTCTATGTATTTTTAAAAATATTTTATTTATTCATTTTCAAGCAGAGAGAGAGAGAGAGAGAGAGA
>PVHP010017191.1:0-34774 GCA_004024765.1 Zapus hudsonius
GAGGAGGATATCCAGCTGATTGGGGATGGGGAGGGGGACATTGGGGAGTTGGGGATAACAACTCATTGTTTGCCCACTGAATAATGTAACTCATTATGGACAATAAATATATATTTAAGACTTAAAAAAAATACAATAAACTGAAATGCATTAGAGTTGAGTTGAGCTCATCAAAGGACATTGTAAAGTTCCCGGAAGAGGAGAAAAACTTCCAACTTGAAGAAGAGGTTTGAAAGACATAATCAGCAAAGAAATGGACTCTGTGACATACAAAGAATTTCTGGAAATAGAAAACTACCATGGGTGTTTCATGGAAAATGAAGAATGAATCCTTGTTGAACATAGACAACCTCATTGGTTTAAAAAAAGTGGGAGGTTGTTTTTCCACACTGATCAAGTATAGAAAAGTAAGGAAGTCCAGCCAAAGTCTACTGAACATGGAAAGCTGTAAGGCTCCCACACCTGACATGCAATGTAAGCTTGAGGGTCAGGAAACAGACAAGGAAAGTGGCACAAAATTGAGGTGCACTAACCTCTATTAGGAAGGAGAGAAATATAGCTACATTCACCAGTTACATAATGCAAAAGTTGGGAATGTCGTAATGTCAATCGAAAGGGAATGCAGGGAGGGGAGATGTTTCGGAGGTGAAGAGTGCTTTCTGCTTAAGCACGAGGGCCTGGGGAGGCCTGAGCCCACCTGAGTTCAACTCCCAAGAATCCATGTAAGAAGCTGGGCATGACCATGTCCATTCCTAACCCTACTCAATGAAGGAAGATCAGAGAATTGTTGGGACTTACTGACCAAAAGGAGAACTAACCAAAAGGCTGAAGGAAAGACCATGCCTCAAAGAAATGTACCGATGAGGAATGGGGAGGACCTTAAAGTTCTCTGGCCTCTGCACACACACACACACACACACACACACACCCCATATACTCTACACATATACACACAAAGGAAGGGGGTGTGTGATTAAGTGCTAGGGAGATATTTTAGTGGATAAAGAACTCACTCACCTCTCACACCTGAGTTCTAAGATCTGAGCTCCCTGGATTCCAAACAAAAGCTAGAAGCTGTGGTGGGTTTCTGTCATCTCAGCATGCAATTGCAAGGATGGCAGAGAGAGACAGGAGAACTTCCAGGAAGCTCATGGGAAACAGAGAAAAGAACAGCAGAGTGATGAAGTGGAAAGGCAAGGACTGACCAGAAAGGTTGTTGTCTGACCTCCACATTCCACACACAGCAACACCAGCGCACTAGTGTGGTCACATACACATACACATGTTCACATTTTTAAAAGCTGGACAGGTTAACAGGTATGATGGTTAGATTTTGTTGTCAATTTGATCTTTTTAATTATCTTGGGTGAGTCTCTGAGTATGTTTACAGGAAGGCAGCCTCTCAGTAGAGGGCAGGATGTAAGGAAGTTCAGAGAAACTAGAAATGAACATCCCTTCTGGTGTGGGCAGTGCAGAAAGGAAATTCCAGAGACTCAGGAAACCGTTAAGTCTGGGTAGTATTGCAAGACCTCACCCTAAGGCTTTACAAAGGAGAATGAGATTTCTCTCCCTTTGCCTCCTCCCTGTTTGCTGTTCTGTGTATATGGTATTGGTGATGTGTTTCTCTCTCTGCTTGGGCCTGTGAAAGGGGGTCAGCCTCTTTTGCCATTATGGAACTCCCCCTGGATCTGTAGCCTCAATAAATCCTTTCCTCCAATAAACCATGCCTGGTATGGAGATTCATCCCAGTAGTGTGTGGCTGACTATGACAGTGTTGATACCAGGAGTGGGTTGATATTGGCTGAGATGAATCTGACCATGTGGATTTTGGTCTTCTGGAACTTTCATGCTGGAGGAATGGACATGGATTTGATACTTGCAACTGAAGATGCCTTCCAGAGCAGTAGGCCATGTTTTATGGACTGTTCTGGTGAGAGTGTGAAGATGCTCAGTGCAGAGAGAATCCTATTTGGAGTCTTGGCTTATGAACTTTCTATGGGGAAGGAGAGACTACAGAAAATGTTATTAGAACTGTGTTACTGGAATAAGACCTGGTTGCATTCTCCTGCTCCTGCCCAGAGAGTTTGGACAAGGTTGAATTTAAGTAATGGACTGGTGTGTTTGGCTAATCATATGGAACTGAGAATTTAAGATTAAAGGTTGGGAAAAAAACTCAAAGCAAGTTTAACTTACTGGCACAGAGACTGGATTTTGGTTATTGAAGCTGTTATTATCAACACAACAGCAATCCTAAAGAAGATAGCCAAACTACTCTATGTTGAAGCAATGGAAAGGATGTCTGGGGTGTTTCCACCCAGGAAGGACTGAATGAAAGACTGTGCAAACTCTTTTGGATGGAGATAGCTGAAAGAAAGGAATCTGCTCTTCAAAGTCACGATTTATTTTGTCTCTGAAGTAACAACATGGCTGTGCCCTGAATACCTGGTATTACTTTTGGAAGCATGAGAAATGCATGTATGGAGTGGGTCATGAAGTGCACACAATTCCAGGAGCCACTGCTGAGATGCAGTTTATGGAACAGGGTGTGAAGTCCCTGATTAGCCAGTGAAGCCATTGGAAAATGGTGGTTTTCAATTGGAGACCCGAAGAAGTTTTGGACATACCAGAACTGTGGCTTGGGAGGAAAGTTTTCCTCAGCTACTCAGCCAAGCTGGAGGGATAGAATTGGACAATCCAGACTGTTAGTCACTGGTTGTAGTATTGGACTTGAACTGCAGATGTTTGATGTTTACCTACTGGTTTTTGAGTTTGTATTGGTCCAGTATTGTTATGCCTCATAGAAGTTGGAAATGCTTACCCTCTGCCATTATAAGGGACCTTGCCTTGTGTTAGGAAATTATGCATTTCTGGTTGTATGTAGGATAGTTTTATCATGTTAGGTAGAATTGTGACCTTGTTACTGTCTTCATTTAGAAATTAAGTACGATGTAGGAGATATGGTTTGATGTCAAGTTGACAAGGGGTGAAATTGTGATGGTTAGATTTTATTGTCAACTTGATCTTTTCAACTATTTTGGGTGGGTCTCTGAGGATGCTTACAGCAAGACAGCCTCTCAGTAGGGGACAGGATATAAAGAAACTCAGAAAACCTATAAATGAATCCTTTCATGTGTTTCTCTATCTGCTTGGACCTATGAAAGGGGACCAGCCTCTTTCACCATTATGGAACTTCCCCTGGTTCTGTAACATCAATAAATCCTTTCCTCCCATAACTGCCTGGTATGGAGATTCATCCCAGTGGCTTGTGGCTGATTATGACAATGGGGGGATTCACTTTCTTATAGATTTCTCCTATTTTTCATAAATATTAAACTTCATACAGCTCTTTAATCAAAAGAAAATAAATGTAATACTTAAGTTTCTAAGGAACATAAAGCATAAAGTGGTTTAAGTTGATTTATCAATATATCAACATCTTGTGTCCAAGTTGACTGGATTTATAAATCAACAGCTTAGCATACAATATTATGAATGATCTTAATATAAAAACTTCACTTGCAGTAAGCAATGGTAATTGTCCACCCAGGTCAAGACAGTTAATATTCATAGAGCAAGTGGATAAATCATATCATTTCAGTAAGAATTATTCATTTTCTTGAACAAAGATGTATTCTTGTAAAAAGATATAAGGAGATACATTATGAACAATGGCAATTTCTTGCTTCATAGAACTAGAAAGTGAAAGCAGATAAATATGTTGCATATTTTAGCAACCATTCCCTTTTAAAAGCCCTTAATAAGTCTTATAAATGGATCAATCAGTCAGTGTGTTTGGATGTAGCTCAGTAGTAGAGCACTTGTCTAGCATGTGTGAGGTCATGATTCCAACCTAAGCACCTGATTAAAATAAACAAGTTTAGCATCACTCGTTATAAATATGATTTTGAACCATCTTCTATTCTTGTTTTTTACTAAATGTATTATTTTTTTTCTGTATCCAGAAAATATCACCTGGGTATATTTCAATCAGAAGCTGAATTCACATGTAACAAATGAATTTTACAGTTTTACAGATTCAGCATTAACAAGATTGAATTGTGAGTATAAAGGCATAGGCCCAGCCAAATCACTGTAACTAACCAGAGAGTTCCTACAAGTGTCACTTTCCCTGGAATCCATCCAAAAATATGATGGTGTATCTCCTTATTTTATGAGGATGAATTATTCCCAACTCTGATCTCCTCAATAGGCTTTTGTCATCTGGCCTGAGCACTCTATCTCTACAGGAAGTCAGTTGGTACTTGCTGTGGACATCTTCCCATGGTTAGATTAAGTTCATTGGCAGACACCAGAAGTTTCCTAAGCCTTTGCCCATTGTTGCATGCTTTCCTTAAGAGACCTTTCCAAACTGACTTTGCTACACATGTCCCACTAAAGACCTGGCAGGACCTGGACAGGCAGTCAAGATGAAGCAGGAACATCCAAAGATGACCTTGCAGGTTCACTGTGACTTAACATAGATCAGCTCCCCCTTTCAACAGATGATGGACCTGAACCCAAAGTCTACTCTCCATGGGACCAATGGCCCCTGGACTCAAAGATGGAAGTGTCTTCTCTAAGACTTTAGGTTGCAGGGGTGGAAGAAACCTGGATTTCTAAGACCACCATGAGCAGCTATGTTTTAGTTACCTTCTCCTTGCTGGGAAAAAAAAAGCACCTGACCAAAAGCAGCTGATGGTGAAAAGGGTTTATTCTGGCTTACAGTCTCAAGGGGAATCTCCATGATGGCAGGGAAAAGCATGGCATGAGCAGAAGCTCGGCATTACCGCTGCCACAGCAGGTGGAAAATAGCAGAAGAGTGAGCCAAGCTCTAGGAAGGGGGAGCTGACTATAACACCCCTAAGTTTGCCCCCAATAACACACATCCTCAAGCAAGGCTCCACCTCCCAACTTGCTACCAGCTGGGGACTAAGCATTTAGAGCACATGGGAGACATCTGATCTAAACCACTACAAGTTACTACTGCAAAATTCCTGTCATAGGTGCCTTGAAAACTCTAGCATCCTGTCTGAGAATGTTGCAAGCCGCCTCTGAACAAGGAAGAGCTGTGAGGGCAGAGGTGACTGCAATTGGAGCTGAGGCTTAGTGCAAGAAAGAGGGCAGCTGGGAGGCCCACATTCTCTCTGGTCATGTTGAGCCTGGTTCATCCATTTCCCCTTTCCCAAGACTTTCTTAAACCATGCTGTGCAGCAAGGAGTCATTTCTCTAAAGCCCTGGTACAGATGAGTCAGCCCAGAGGCCCTTGTCTTGAGTTACAGTGAGTTAGTAGCTTGTTTCCATGGAAACATGTTAGTTTACCAGTGTGAGATCCATGGGAGGGTGTTGAAGGCTGAATAGGAGCTGAGATGGGGGTAGATATGAGAGCTCACTTGAGAGCTGGAAAAGCTATTCACTTAGGGTAAGAGTACATGCAGAGGCATGAAAGAACAAGACAGTGCAGAGAACCTGCATGTACCAGCAGCCTAGCACTGGGAAAATGTACAGCAAGAGAGAGGGCTAGACGATAATAGGATCCCTGGAAGGGCTTAAACGTCAGCCTAGAGTTAGAGTGGATCCATGGGACTGACATCCTTAGGTTGGGGTCTGACACGAACCACCTTCAAACCCATGGGATTCAGGACAAACTCTTTTCCATCACATAGGTGACACACTGTATGAAAGAAACAGTTTAATGTGGGGGAAAGAGACCAAGTTGCTGTTTACATGGCATAATCTGGCCAAATGTCATTGTGGTATAAAAATAAAAGTTTCACAAGAACTTGAAAAAGACATGCAATAATAGATGTGACATGACTCCGGCTGAACTTACAATAACCTCACTGCAGCAGAACCACCCAATGCCTGCTGCAAACCACACAGCAGGAAGGCACCACCTCCATTGAACAGCTTCTGTTCTGTTTCCTTTATATTCACTTTGGTTTGCCTTTTAACTGCAAAGGAACTATTAACATAGGAGACTATACTGAAGTTTACATTTCTACATATTAAAAACAATATTAGAATAAAAACAGCAGAGTCATCAAGGGCCATAGGGTTGGGGAAGGCTGAGAGCCACACTACATCCTGGTATTCAAATCCTGACCCATTTGTTGTATGCTGTTATGAAAACTCAGTTTCCTCATCTGAAAAACAGGGGGGATAATGTGAATCCCTGCCAATGAGCTACTGCTGTGAGACCCCCAAGGGCTTGTCCTATTGGAGGTATGGATTTGTATTTCTGGATGAAACAATAAACCCATTGTTGGAAGCCCTGGGAGGACAGACATGACCACAGATATTTAGGAGTCTTAGATGAACTGTGAAATGATAGTAAACTCTGGTACTGGAGTTCTTGCTATGTGTGTGGCTCCCGGACCAGCAACCTCTAGAAACACACTGGAAGTGGAAGTCCCACCAGCAGTCTGAGTTACACAGACCCCATGAAGATCTGGAGGCAAACCTTCTCTGTAAAGGTCAGATAGTAAATATTCCAGAGGAGGACAGAGCAGGTGGCTGACTTCAAAGGAATATGTGCACAGTACCAGCTATGCCATACTGTAAGGATTGGGCCTTTATGCCCACTGTGATGACATCAGGCAGAGATTCCCACATATACAATAAGACTAAGTTCAAATTCAAGGGCTGTGATGAAGATAGAAAAGCCAGAGTCCTTGTGGATTTATCAAGCTTTCCCGAGAAAGAAATCCCCAGCCAGAGAGCAGCTGGAAAGGGCACTAGAGGAGGTGGCTTGAGAGACAGAGGGCAGAGAGGAATAGGGATAGGGTGGCATGAGGGCCTGGGGAGGAATAGCCTTGAGCAGAAGGAAGGCCATTGTCCCAGTATCTGTGGGAAGAATGGAACAACACAGGCAGCTAAGGAGGGCAAATTCAGCTTCTTTATCATTCCCTGTCAACATAGTAGGAAATAAAAGCCATCAGATACAGCCCTTAGATGGGTACAAGTGAAGAGTGGTGTTGATCTGCAGTCAGTGATGGTTCATGATGTCTGTGGACATGTAGTCATAGGGTAGACAGCTCCCTGGTTCATGTCTAGAATACCTTCTCAGAGCTCCCTCCCCTTCATCCAGGTAATGCTGACAGGATCTTAGACTTCCCACCAAGAAGTGTTCCTTTGTAACTGGCAAGCAAATGATATTACCCTCCAAAGGCCCATCATAGTAAATGACCATTAAACCATTACACTTCAGAACCACCTCTCAAGACACAGAATCACAGTTTAACTTTCAGCGTTTCATAGACAGGGAATGTTATCACGGAGCTCACATGAATTCATCTAGTTATAAACAATGACTGTGGCTGCTTATCCTGGTTGGTTCATGCATGAAGTTTGGTGGCCATCTCCTGGGTAGAATCCCTGTGTCACTCCGTTACTATGTCTCTGGTCACAGGCCATTCATCTGCTGCCTGGTTAGATGAAGTGGATTCCATGTCACAGCTACTGATTGCTGATGGCTGGGCGGCCACCCTATCATCTCATCCCCTCTCCTGTGTCCCACAGTCCAGCTCCATGTGAATGAGGCTGTCCCCAGGCTCTTCCTACCTCATTCCCAATCCCTCCAGTCCTCCACACCCATCACCCTTTGCCTCCACCCCCTCTAGAGTTCTAGTTGAGTCTTCACCATTGGACTTGGTACTCATGCTTGGATTTACAGAGATGCCCAACTTGAGCCTTGAACCTTGAGGGCAGGTACCATGGGCATACTACTGTACAATATAATACCAGCTGGGTCCCCTCACAGTACATCTAACCCTTTGGGTATGCATTTACTTATCTGTGGACAAAAAGCCACATTTCATTGTAATTCTCTTTCACACACGTTGTGACCACAAACCTTCCAGAGCACCTTTTTATTTTCTTTCTGTTTTTGTTTTCTTATGCTTTTTATTGACAACCTCTATACATGTAGAAAATATACCAAGATCACAATCCTCTCTCACTAGGCTCTCTTTTCCCTCCCCAAATCCTCTTCACTGAATCTCTTCTTCTTCCCAGCTAGTCTCTCTTCTATTTTGATGTCATATTTTTTCTCTCCTATTATGTAGGTCTTATGTATCATCAGCCGCTGTGAAGTCACAAATATCATGGCCACTTTATTTATAAAACAGGAGCACACTAACCTCAAACTCATGATGATCCCCCTGCCTCAGCCTTGAGTATGCTATGATTCCAGGTCTGAGCACTCACTGCCTAGCACTTAAGAGACTTTTGATGAGTAATGAGTCACGTCAAATTCTCTAAGTAGAATGGAAAACAGCCCAGCACAAGCCTTATGGGCAATCCCTTTTAGGTCTCTCACCTGTAGCTCCACCATGGAAAGCAGTGAAGAGGGGCAGCGCTACCCTCTTCATACCAGAAGGAAACTTAACCAATATCATTTCACAACATCTCCAGGTCATAACATGCCTACTGACATCTGACAATCTTTGATCAGGCCATTTCATGACTCACAGAGTATAGAAAAGTGCTATGTTTTTGATTCACTTTTTGCTTGGAGAAAATTATTTTTCAAAACAACCTACTTACTGGCATGAAATAGGTTATTTTCAATGAAACAGTAAATACCTTTGAGTCTTGTTTTGCATAGCTCAGTGCTGGGTGTCAATACTCATCACAGGGGTACATAAAGATCTGTGAGCTTCCCAGTGATGATAAGAGGAGGATCTGTGCCTTACCTGAAGTGTTGGAACTGCTTCTTCACACAACAAGGGTATCAAGTAAACCAAAAGGAAAGAAATGTGTAACTTGATGAAAGTAGCCAAATCACAAATAAACACATTACAGCAAACTATGACCTTGACTTCATGCAAAACACAGGGACATTTCTTCAAGGAAAGGAAAGGATCCCAGGATGCAAGCAAGCTCTGCTTTGGACACCAGCACACTAGACCTCGGAGCAAGGGGAAGGAGGGATAAGGAGTGGGAGGAACCACATGTCCAGGAGTCCTCACTGCAGGGGCACTCCTTCCTTCCTCTGTCCTTGAGGCTAGGGGTTGCATTCTAGTTTGTCAAGTGGCTATGAGAAAACACCACAGTCTGGGTAGCTTAAATGGAATGTTCTCTCAGTTTCAAAGACTGTAAGTTCCAACCTTACAGGATTTTTGGCATAGGTAGGCTGATACTGTCCACGAGGCCTCACTGGTCAACTTGCAGACAACCCCCAACTCTGGGCTCACTTCAAACATCATGGCATTGGTGATAGTCCAGGCTCTGAACTAGCAATTATCTCCACTTAAGAATCTTTACAACACCTCACAGAAACATTAATTAATAGAGGACTGACTGTTTACCTTCTGTGTGCTTCTTCAAAGCTCCTTCTTGCTCTGCTAATTGTGCAGGACCCTGGCCTCCTCCACTCAAGCCATGACAGGAAAGACCATGTGTCTTTATCCCTGAGCTTCCTGTCACCAAGGCTCAGGATTGCCTGATAGAAAATCCTGCTAAGATGGACCTTTGTCTCAGGAGCAAGTTCAAAGTAAAATGAAGAGCAGCTCTCCTTTCAAGCCCATGAAGACTTGAAAAGAGAACCACATCTAACTGTCTTTGGTTTTATCATTTTTTGCATGATGAAAGAGTTCCCAGGTCTACTGAGAAATGTCACTAATTACAGCTTCAGTCATTAGAGAAAGAGGACAAGAATATGTGGTCCTTGCTTCTCAGAAAGAAAAGTCTTGAGTTCTAAATTACCTTTAATTTGGAGAGCATAATTCAGCTTTCTTGTTTCCTTCTTGAGGTGAAAATACCTAATTTACCTTAGAGATTCTCTTAGATTGAGACTAGAAAATGACAAGCTATGACTCCTTGAGTCCACGAGAAGCTAGAGCTGACAGATGAATGCATGCAAATACAAGGACCTGAGTTAGATTTGAATTTCTGATGAGCAACAAATACATCTTTAGGATATGTCTATGTTGTGCATAATATTTAGGACACATTTATATTTGGAGTGTAATTATGCCAAAAATATATGCTATATCAAATTCAAGTTTAAATGGGCAGCAGGAGGAAACTTTAGTGAACATATTTTATCTAACCTTGACAGGCGTGGTAGTTTGACTACCAATAGACTCAGATGTTTTAATGAAGGTGTAACCTGGATTTCCAGCCTCTTGGCTGAAGAGGTGTCACTGGGGCAGATCTGATTGCTAGACCAAAGACATGCAGAGAAGTTTTTGAGCTGTGCCTGGGCCTCTGTTGGTTGGTAGCTTTAGATATCATTATGGCTGGGTGTGGTTGCTCTCTGCTTGGTTCTGAAAGGGCGCCAGTCTCCTCCACTATTATAGAACTTTCCCTGGATCTGTAAGCCTGAAATAAATTCCTTCCTCCAATAAACTGTGTTCATTTGGAAGTTCGTCCCAGCAACATGGAGCTGACTACAACAGGTAAGTGTCCTTATAAAATTTGACCCAGATTCAAATACCTTTAAACCTCAGAAATAAAGGTTGGCAACTTGAACCTGTGTAGACCTTCAGTGAGGAAGTCTGAGGTGTTGATGAACCAGGGGTAGCATCAGATGAGTGATCATATCCTCAAGTTCTCACCCTCCATGACATGCTTGTGCAGAAATCCCAATGAATGATGCAATTATTTGATAAGATTTCTAATGTATCACAGAAATAGATGAACAAAACTCGTCTTATGTTAGACCTCACCAGGGACAATTAGGTGTAGTAGCAGCTAAGTAACTGGAGAGGCATTTGCTCTACAGTTATGTGTTTTCTTTCTGGTTAATTCTACTGAAAGTGTCTTACCACCCTGTTCCCTCTTCCTTAGTAAAATTTCATCTTTACAGTTCCCTAAAACTAACATGTAGGAGCAAAATTACAAGAAAGTTATATGTTGAAGAATGGTTTCTTTTCAAAAATGGCCTCAAGCACAGAAGAAGTATCATATTAATGTAGGAAAGCACATTGCATGGTCTTGTCAAGAAAGCAGTGTGAAGCAAGTACAATTTAATGCATAGGCACCTCCAACCTCAAGGACATCATGGCAGGGCATCATTCCACAACTGCCTCGTGCAGTTTATCACACAGTTTCTTAATATTATTGATTGGCTTGAGCAAATCAAGCAAGAGTTAGTTCCCACTGAAGAGTACCCTGAGTATTCAACACAAATCACCTGAGCAAGGCAGCGAGGCCCCAGAGGGAACATGCCATGGAGGGTCAAGTCCATCCTTGTGAAGTGTTAATTTTCATACTTGGAAATTTCACTGCTAGGGAATTCCAAATAATCAAAGAGACAGCAGAGTTCTACTATATAGAAGCAGGAAGACTGTGAAACACTGTAACACTGTACATAGTCACAAATCACCCGAGAAAACTTGGTTCCCAATGCAACTTCCAGTCTATTGGGAATACCGAGATTCCAGTGGGGTAGGTCCTAAGTTCTTTTTAAATTATTTATTTATTTACAAGTAGAGAAATGCAGAGAGGGGAGAGAGAGAGAAAGAGAGAGAGAGAGAGAGAGAGAGAGAGAGAGAGAGAGAGAGAGAATGGGTGTGCCAGAGCCTCCAGCCACTGCAAAAGAAGTCCAGATACATGTACCAGTGTGCATCTGGCTTTATGTGGGCACTGGGAAATCAAATCCAGGTCATTAGGCTTTGCAGGCAAGAGCCTTAACTGCTGAGCCATCTCTCCAGCCCTAAGTTTTCATTTTGATTCATATCGTCCTTGGTGGTGTAAAAGGCTACATATTGGGAGCTGTGTCACTCTTCAAGGTGCAGTATCAGCTTGTCATGAATTCAAGGGGGAAAGTAGGGATTTGTAATGGGATAGCTGGGCTTTCCAGCAAGTTGGGGTTTTAGCTGATTTTATGTACCTTAAAACTTAAGTGTAACTGGATTCTTGTTTTTTAAAGTTAAAGAATTAAAATTATAGCCACCAGAGGATAAAGCATAGTGGGGGATTTTATTTAAAAAGAAATGAGAGTTACAGAGATCTCCAGCCACTAGTGAGGAGAGCACGTGGGGGAGGTTTTAGCCACATATCTTTAAAATCTGTGCTGGCCAGCCCAGCACGGGAAAGAGAAGATATAACCAGGCTCTCATCATGAGGAAAAATGTTCCTGTGGGAAAGAACCCTGAGCCCCCTCACCACAGGTGACTCTGAGACCTTACCTAGGTCTGGAGATTCAGATGTATCTCTCTGCTGGGCTTTCATGAGGGAAAAAGAGAGCAAAGCTTACTGACCCAAGTGACTATACCCCTGGGGCAGGTAAGTCAAAGAAACAGCTGATTGGTCTATTTTGACCAATTAGTTTCAGGATTTGGTTTAAACCCTAGTAAGAGACACCTCCCACTCAAGGAGAGGGGTCAGACAAGATGAGTGGAGCCTGCCTAAAAATACAAGTTTAAGGGCACTCCTGGTTATCTTTGGGTCCCAGTCACCCAAACCTGTCACAGATTCATCTTGTTTCCAGTAGAAAAAGCTCGGGCCCACAGAGATCACAGAACACTCCAACACTTAGCCTGTGGATGTCAGGTCTGCAAATGATGCCAGTTTGTTCTCATTCACTCCTCTCCTCTCTTTCCAACTAGTCACCACACTCTTATCTACCCATCACTCTGGCCCACCTGGTGCCCTCTAGACCTCCCTGGCACACTCCAATTCTGTCTCTCACTTCTTCAGTCTTTGGACAGATATCTCTTCTCAGGGAACCTTCCATGTCCACTTATTTAACATTTGTACCCTGCTCCTCCTCCTCTGTCTTCCCCATTCTACTGCAGTTCAATGGGCAAAGTGAAGAGGTGAACCCTCCGAATCATAGGTGTATCACTGGCTGCTTGGAGTGATGCACTAACAAATCTCCTGCTTGGATGGGAGTTCTCAAACCTGAAAGGCACCCTCATCACCTGAATACATGATGATGACATTCTGGATCACTCTACCCCAAATCTGATGGAACAGTGCTGATGGCCCTGGTCAGCAGACATTTCATGCAGCCTCACCCCTGCAAGGACATTTCATATCTGGAGATGTTTAACATCACTGCCTTGGTAGTTGGGGTGCTACCTGAAACTTTGAGATCAACACCTCACAACAAAACTGCCCAGCCACAAATCTCAACAGAGCCTGGCAGGAAGAACTCTGCCCTAGCCCACAGGTACTCCTGAAACAATACAGTGCACACCCACATGGAAGACTTACTCTCCTCACACTCAACTCTCAGAGGCTTTGATCTTGAGGTCCAGGGTGGGGCCTGAAAATTCTTCATTTCCACCAAGCGGAGATGATGCTGGATGTGGGGTTTGGGGAGAGATTAGATCTCCTTAAAGATGTATGAGAACCCCCCCCCCACTGCCCCAAGCCCATGAACCCCAGCTTTGGGTCCTTGCTCACTTTACCAAAGAATTGAAAATGTGGGCATGGAGAAGGGTAAAGTCATGAAGCTTATTTAGGGAGAATTAAGATAAATCAAGCAGGAAAGCTCAAGTCAAAATGAAATTCTCCTCTTCCCAGCCATGCAGGTGGAGATCCCCCTCACATGGGGAAATGGCTGTGGTGAGGGGCTGGGGTACTTTCTCACATGAGCCTCTCCTTTTCATGATGGGAGCTCTCTGATATCCTTCCTTCTTCTGCTTGTTTGGTTGAGCAGCACAGATTTTGGCTAAAATCTCTCCCACGTATTCTCCCCACACTAGAGACTGGAGATCTCTGTAACTTCTCATTTCCTTTAAATAAGGTATGGGCTACTTTCCCCTAATCCCACTCCCAAATCCTCTGAACTTACTCTGATATAAATAAATGTGTGTGAAATGCTTTCTATCTAGGCTTGTCTGATTCTTTGGCATGCTGACATACAAACTCTGGGGGAAGTACATGAGTGAAACTTCAGGTATTCACCCCAGTATTAAAGTAAAGCCTCTCTCTCTCATTTTCTTTCTCCCCATCTTATTTATCTATTCACTTATTTAAGAGAGAGAGAGTTTGAATGCCTGTTTTGTGTGGTTACTGAGTATCAAATCTGGTCTTGCAGGCTTTGCAAGCAAGCACCTTTAACAGCTAAGCCATCTCCCCAGCCTCTCTCTGCTTTAGTGAGATAGCATCTCATTGTAGTTTAAGCTGGCCTCAAAAGTGTTTGTAATCCTCCTGCCTCAGCCTCCCACATACTCGGAAGGAAGGAGTGAGCACCAGGCCTGCCTCTTTCAGCTCTTCCAGCCCAGCTCTAGTGAGCTCCTCGCATCCTTAGGCTGGGAACAGGCATGCCTTCACGATGGATCTGTCCTCATGCAGCTGGGATCTTCCAGGTATTTCCAAACACCTCTCCTGACATCACTTTCTGCGACAATATTAAAGTCATTTCCTTTTATCCTTCATCCCAAGCCAACCGTGAAGCAGGTGATCTCCATAATTCAAACATGTCTGGTAGCTTAGGTTCAATTGCCCTGTTTAAGACAGGCACTTAATGAAGAGCTGGTGAGCGAGGAGTTTAATGGCCATGGAGGAGACACTCCATCTTCCAGATCTCTCTTTACCTGTGTGGCATCACCAGGGTGATATTGATTTGTATTTACTGACAGATTTTCCATTATTTGCAGATGTAGGAATCTGCCCCACTGCTTTCGGGACATTAGTAGCAGGGTTAATCTTGCTGTCCTAAAAACCAAAGATGCTTTCAGTGAATTGGATTTTTTATTGTTGTTATTTTTAATTTTAATTTTTAATTTCTTTTGAGGCAGGGCTGGAACTTGCTCTGTAGCCACAGACTGGACTTGAACTCACTGAGCTCCTCCTACCTCAGCCTCCCAAGTGCTAGGGTCACAGTTGTGAGCTCCACAGTGGGCTGCCCTCAGTGAACTGGAATAGCTGAGGCATCTGTGAGGCATACAGAGTCTACCACATCCCAGAAAGCCGGAAAAGCACTTATCTGCATCTCAAAACTGTGAGAAGCTAAATGGGAATAATGAAAATCTTGAACAAGGGGTGATGTTCATTCTTTGGAAGAGAGCATTATGCAGGGTGTAACTTACATACTGTAGAATCACCCGAGTGTACAACTCAATGACTCTTGGTATATTCATAGAGTTGTGCAGCTATCAGCATGATTGAACTTTAGGACATTTCCATCATCCCAGAAAGAGACCCCCAAGCCTATATGCCTCTATTTACCCCTAGACCCAGTCAAACACAATCAACTTCCATGATGAAATCATAGATTCACCTTATCTGAGAATACCATATAAATGTTCTAATACAATACTCTGCCTACTTTTAAAAATTATTTATTTGCAAGTAGAGATAGAAGAGAGACAGAGAAAATGGGTGTTCCAGGGCCTCTAGCAATTATAAACCAATTCCAGATGCACACACCATTTTGTGCATCTCTCTTTAAGTGGGCTAAGGAAATGAACCAGGGTCCTTAGGCTTTGCAGGCAAGCGTCTTAACCACTGAGCCATCTCTTCAGTGCTGTTCTGTCTACTTTGGCTCATTGAGAAGTGTGAGACTAGTCCATGCCGTAGTACACACACACACACACACACCTTGTGCCTTCTCATTGCCAGCCAGTGCCACTCACAGTCTTTTCATCTCCCCATCCCCGCTACAGCATAGGTGAAGCCTTTCTCAGGACACATGTTCATTTCTCTTAGTCTCCTAGTTGACCTTATAGACACTCTAGGTCATATAATAAATCTGTGTTTAATACATTAAGGAAATGCCAAATTATTATACAAAATGCCTATTACAATCCCACCAGAAGTCCAACTTCCACACACTCTCCAGCATTTATTCTTGTATATGCTGTTGGACATAGCTCTGCATGGCTAATTCTTAATGTTGAAATGTGTGAAATCAGGCTTCCAAATTTGCAGCAGAAATATTAAAACACACCCATTATGTACTAAGGACTGGCTTTGTTCTGTGTTATTCTTAACCTGGGCTGGAGATGGAGCACAGTGGTAGAGCATATGCCTGGCATGTGTAAGACTCTAAGTTTGAACTCTAGCACTGAAAAAAAAATATTAAGAGAAGAAGTAGAAGGGAAGGGACGGGAAGAGAAGGGAAGGGAAAGGAAAAGAAGGGTAGGTAGGGGGAGGGGAGGGGAGCGACTGGAGGGGAAGGGAAAGAAAAGGAAGGGAAGGCAAGGGAAAGGAAAGGAAGGAAAGGGGAGGAAAGGGAAAGAAAGGGAAGGGAAGAAAAGGGAAGGCAAAGGAAGAGAAAAGAAAGAAAGGGAATGAAGGGAAGGACAGAATGTTATCAACTGAACAAAATCTCATTCAAGGTTTGCAAAATAAACAATAAGGCTTAGAAAGGTTGATTTTGCCAGTGAAATACAGAAAGCAGATGAAAGCCTGCTTTCATGTGACACAAAGCTTAAGACACATGTGCACATGAGCATGTGCTACATGGGAGCGTGTGCCTGGTTTCTGCCCTGAGGGCATTGGGAAGATAGCTAGGCCAACAGTTTCTCATAACTATAGATTTTCTTGTTCAGAAACTACAATGAAATCCTACAAAACAATTTCACCTTCATGTTTTATCTTCAAATGTCAAATCCACCCCTCCCTCCCCCCCCAACTGCAGTTTTGATCCAGGATTTAACCAGCAAGATATTCATGACAATCAAAAGTCCTTCATGGTAGTGGAGTCATTTGCTAGCTCTAAAGACAGAGATCCTGAAAACTGCTCTTCATGTGTGACTGCTCACAAACATCTACTGCAAGTTCCAGAATGGTCCTCTTGCTTCATGCCATCCCTTCACAGGCTGCCAAAAGCAGCCAAAGGCAGGAGACATCCAGCAACCCCAACAGCCCCAGCCACAGTCTCAGGCTCCTGCTCTCTGTCCAGAGCCTCTCAACTACTTTCCCATCAGCCAATTGTGACACTGCCATGCGGAAGGCCACTTTGTCTCCAAGCCCAGCTCTTCACTGTCCTGGAGTCCCAGCACAGCTTTGCAATGCTAAGTGTCCCAGCAGGTCCCTTCGAAGTTGTCATTTGCCCTGTTCGACACAGATGGTTTTCTAATGTTTATTTCTTCCTTGATTGGGTTTAGCGTATCTTTAGATGGGTATCCTGGCTTCTACTGGTCCATAGACAGCAACATCTGCATTCAGGCGATCTCTCAGCTGTACCTAGGAGCCTGCATTTGAAACCCTGTGGCTGATCACTGGGCACACAGACTTAGCTTGGGCACAAACTCCCAATTCCCCTAGACCCCAGAGCCTCACTTCACAGAGGGCCAGCATCACACAGAAAGCTCATCCTATCTCTCTCTGCTGGGTTCTTCCTTCTCCTCAAGCATACCAGAGTCGCACCCTTCTAAGAACAAAAAAGTCCTCTGACTCTATTAATACCATGAAAAAAAAGTGAGCTATGTACACATAAAAATATAACCACTTCCTCTCCCAGCCAGTTTGAAACAGCCCCATCCTATTCAGCCCAGGTACGCCTCATCTTAGCGACATGCCTCATGTCTGAGCAGAAGCTCCCAGTAGGTGATCCCTCTCCCCCTCCTGCCTGACACCCCCTTTTCTGTTCCCGCTTCCTGTCACTCAATAAGCCTGGCCAGGACTCAGATGGAGGAGACTGGGTTACTGCAATCTAGACAGGACCAATGGTGACCATGGAGGACAAGCAAGTTTGCTGGAGGCCACAAGTATTTTGTGTTACAGCAGATTTTAATATGACTTACTAGATACCTTAACTTACTACTGGTTTTGCAATTAAAACCATATAGGAGGGCTGGAGAGGCAGCTCGGTCAGTCAGTAAAGTCAGTCAAGCATGAACATGTGGGTTTGATCCCCAGCTCTTGCCTGAAATGCCAGGCATGGTCATGCCCACCTATAATCCCAGCACAGAGCATGGAGACAGAAAGATCCCAGGGCTCATTACCTAGCCAGTATAGTCTAATTGGTGGGCTCCAGGCCAATGATATATCCTATATCAAACATATGTGAAATAACACAGGGTTCTGGCCTCTGGCCTCTGCACATGCTAAAGAGGAAAAAATTATCTGGGTGTTTGTTGTAGTAATGGAAAGAATGGTAACAGAGACTTGACACATTGGTCTATCAGACACAAATGGAGTCTAATGGGACAAGTACTTAGCAACCTTCAGTGGATTGCTCCAACACTTGTACCATCTGTTAGTATTTACCATGTTGTATTTGTGCGGCATTTCCCATAGTGACTGCAAAGCTCCCTACACATAAGACTTGTGCCCTGGTCCCAGTGCCTTGCCCATCATTTCCAACAAAAGCTGCCTGCAGAATTTCTTCATAAAGGAGAATTTTGGACACTGGTCTAGGAGAGAGTGTGGTCAACATGGTGCCATAACTTCATTTATGTCAAATGCAGCCTTCTAACAACATCCTTCCAGCAGTCAGCAGCTGGAGGCAAAAGGCTTTGCCCTTCAAGGGAGCAGAGCTGCCAGAGTAAGAGAACTAGCTACCAAGATGTTCACATAACAGGAAATCAGCCCTCAATTTTCAGGATTCTGCCCACTTGATCACAAATATATACTCACAGCAACAAGCTGGGCATGTGTGAACATGAGCAAAGCAATGAGAAAGTGGAGAGATATAGAGAGGCAACATCTGTGATGTGCTTACGCTCTCATCCTGTTACGTGGCCCACCATGGTCTTTGCGACATCTTCCGCTGTTTCCAGTGGTTTCACTCTAAACCATTGACTCAAGCAACACTGAGGTGCTGTCTAGTATTTTTAAGCACGAGCAGGCTATCATGTGCCTTATGGAGAACATACATATATTTGTTAGGTAAGCTTCCTTTAGGCATGAATTCTACAGTGCTATTGGGCAACAATCCAATATTCACAAACCAGTGCACATTCCATAAGAGGTCTTTATCAGAAATACAAACAGAACAGGTTGTGTACTGATTCATTAATTAAACTTGATCAGGGGCCCACAGGAACTTAACCTTGCATTTCCTCTAGGAACAATTCCATATTTGTTAATTCAGTATTCTCATGGCTGTATAGAACTTAGCTGCCATAAATGACAGGAATTAGTCATATAGCACAACAATTTAACACATTAACGGCAACTCTTGTGACCAGCAGCTTCCAGCAGCTTCCTGGTAGCCATTGAAAAACTGTCCTCAATGATAACTATTCTCATTTCTCCATGAATGTGCAAGGCTCATCCCCAGAAAGGCAGACTATGGGGCTAGGAGCTGACACAAGCAGAGGTCCCAGGCAACAAAGTCCAGTGCAAGCCTTACCAGCAGTAAGGAGAAGCGGCAGTTTTTTTTTTTTTTTGCATTGCTGAGACAAAACACCTGGCCTGCTGCTGAGGGGAGGAAAGGTTTTATCTTGATTTCCAGTTTTGTTTCAAGGTGGGGAAAGCATGGCTGAGCAGAGAGCTGGGGCATCGCATTTTTGTCACAGCAGCAGGAAGGATGGAGTCTGAATGAGTTACTAGTGGCAAGAGGGCTGGACTATAAAAATCCCAAGGCCCAGTCCCACAGCACACCTGGGACACGCCTCCTCCAGCATGGTTCCACCTCCCAACAGCTCCATCAACTGGGGACTAAGTCGGAGGCTTAATCACAGACACCTGAGACTATATGGGGCATGTAACATTCAAAGCACTGCAAGAGACTTCACATCAACAATAGGAAATACGTTATTTCTTCTTCCTTTGAGTGTCCCCAAGGTGTGGAAAGTCATGCTTAGATACAAACAGTTCACGTTGATCTGAACTGAAGCCTGACTTTGCTTCATAAATGACCTCAGGACATCCTGAACTAAAGGATAATCAATCATAGAGCCATATGGGACAGAAGGTGCTTATGTGTGGCAATTAGTTACAGAGAGACAGAGACAGAGAGAAACTCTCATTCTGCTGAAAAGCAGAAGCACCATAAGCAGCAAAAGGCCCATAGTCAGGTGCAGCTGCCCACCTAGCAGCACAGATGCACCATCCATGAGAGATGAGGATGAAATGGGAGATGAACACATCCCAGGCCCTTGGCAGGTGCTCTGGCCACACAAGCAAATGTACTACACAAACGTGAACCAAGAGTTGATAAACTTGGAAAAGCTCAATTCTTGACCTAGCAGCAGCCACATGCCCTTGAACTCAGGGCAATTATAAAAGAGACAGCATTTCAGTTTGATGGATTGAGGACCTACAGCCCAGTGTGGAGATTTACTGATGCTCTGTACATCCAAGTAAACCCACACTCCTAAGGCATCAAGCATGGCTCTATTCCAGGTTTGTCACAGCTAACCTTCCCATTTGCAGTGCAGGTTGCTCTGTGCTCCTTGACCTAGACACACAACTCTGTGTGACAAAAGTGACACATCATCTGAGCACTCCAAGTGTGGGGGAAAGTTGATCCTCCAACCAGGAAGTATTGAATTAGGGCTTGGATCTATGCACGGCTTCCAGGTGAAGTCCACTCTAACAATGGGCCCCAGTGGCCTGCATTCAGGTGACCAGTGGCTCAGGGCCCTCTATGAGCCCTGTGGGAAACCTCTTGGCTCAGGAATGACCATGCAGCTCCATACCACCATCAAAGGACATGTGACCACAACCAACCAGAAGATGATATATGACTGAAGAGCCACTGAAAGACCACAGCATCTGGATACGATGGCCCACGGTGTGCTGTGGGGGCCCTTGGGTTGTATGATCCCTTGTTAGGAAGACAGAGAGAGTGTGTGTATAAAATAGCAAACTAAGTCTTTGAAGACCGATCTTCCTCAACACCCACCCGGTCTTTAACTCCAGGACATAATGACCCAAAGGTTCCATTTTTTAAACTGAGCATAAAGCAGACAAACAAATAAAACCCCAAACACATCAAATTCATGAGACATGATTCAAGAGCATAGAGCTATTCTATCTGCTGGCTACATCACCTTCAGACTTTCAAAGCCAGGGCCAGCCACAGCAGAGTGCCAACTCTAAAGTTTACTATGTTGAAACAACCACAGGCTACTGGTATCCCCCTCAGATCATCAGAGACCACACTCCAGCAGCCCCCCCCCCCGTCACATGAATGTTTAGGACACACAGACTCACCCCCATGGGTGAGAGTTAGGGTTATTTGTTGTGAGGCATACTTTGAAATGCATGAAATAGTTTCAAGGGTTGGGTAATCTATATCCTGTGTGCAAACAGAACCTCTCCACCTTCCCTCAAAGTCAAGCTGTGTTCTATGCCTCTTCTTCATGTGTATGGCTACTTTCTAAAAATTTGAGTCACAGAATAAGAGAAAGCTCACAAGTTCACATCTACATAGACTCACGGGAAATAATGGACATTATGACTTCTCTTCAACACCACAATCTGAGAGCGTGCTCGCTGGCATCAGAGGAGCATTTGCACTGGTTCAAGGAGCACAAGTCCTTCTGTTCTCTCCGTGGTGGTCACCACATTCAGACTAAGACATCTGGATGCCTCCAACGCCAGCAGCCTGTGTGTGGCAGACACACCTCAGCGTCCCTGCCCCTTGCAGGAGTACCGAGGAAGGTTTCATTCCTGCCAGTTTAGCCTACAAAAAGCACATTCCCTTCTGCAAATGAATAATGATATTGTCACATCATCTGCCTTAACATCACTTTTCCAATAACATAAGTGCACATACTCTATTTGTTCACTGGGGCCCCAGAAATAAATACCAATTCTTCCAGAATTTAGAAAAAATGGTGGCAGCTAAAATTTATGATGCACATGTCATTTTCCTGATATGTTGCTAGACACTTGGCATCCATCATGGTGTTTAATCTGCCTGACCACCCACAATGTAGCTGCTATGACTAGCCCCATTTTACAGGTTAGAGAGTTTGAGGCACAGAGGGCTAGCTAACTTGCCCAAGGTCACCTGGAGGCAGATTCCAGAGCCAATACACTAATAAGAAAGATATTAAGTCACTAAGTTTGTTTTACATTTCCTTTCCAGGAAATTCTATTTTTAAAATTATTACAATAATAGAAAGGGTTTTACATGCAACTGTGACCCTGTGCAATACGTCTGTAGCCTGTGTGCATCTCAGCTTCCTCCTGTAGCAAGAACTATACCTTCCCCTTTGTCCACATGGAAATAGGGTACTGCACTGCACAGACAGACACGGATGATGTTCAAAGCAATGACAATCACTCAGAATAACACATCAGATCTCACAACACCCTCCTGAAATATCAGAACTTGAGACTGGATTAATTGTTAGCAGCTGTTAAAATGGGGTGTGTCAAGATTCTATTCTTGTTCTCCAGGTGGGTGGAGGGGGCTATGAAGCAGGGAACTGCTCTCAAGTGTAGGCTGGGAAGGGCAGCAGTCAGCCCTCTCACGGGGCTTTCAGAGAAGACAAAAGGAACAGGGTGCTGACTGATGAATTATTGTCAAAACTGGCACACAGCCAGGCAGGTTTCTCAGTCTTCTTGCTGTCAGCATGGCTATGGGAATTGGTTTTAGACACTGGCATGTGAGCAAAAGCCATGTCCATCTAAAGCTCCCAGACATGAATTTCTTGCTCTTCTGCTCAGTGATGTCACTACTCAGAGAATACTAGGACACCTCACAGGGAGGGATGGCTCCAACATGAAGTCTTCATGCTTGACACTTTGGCCAATATAGACGGAAAGAAGAGCAAGCTAGCTCACCGAGGAAGTTTCCAGATCACAAGGTTCCAGGTACTACTGGTCAGTTTCACTGACATACTCCAGGTATAAGCTGATAGTTTAGATATATTTTCCACAGTTAACAGGTCAAAGAAGTTCATATGCGATCTTTCCCATGGACATGCCATATAGTTAACTTCCACAAGCTTCGAGAGCCTTTATTTTCCTATTTCTCATTTTCCACAATGCAACAAGTCATCTCTAGCTGTTCCATTTCTCTCATGGTAATACCTGGTCCCCAATGTCCCATACTGCAAGAACACCTGGGTACCAGAAACTTGGAAATGTGAAATCAATAGAGAAAATTTGAAACATAGACCAGTTAGCCAAGACATGAAAAGATATGACCCCGAGGCAAGGCCATTCACCTGCTCCTTTGCGTTCTATGAACAACAAAGACTATTACCTAAAGAAAATGTCCCCAAGGCATTGTGCCACCAGCCTTGTCAGACAAGGAGGAGAGTGAACCCCTTTGTTCTCACTGCACACACTTGATAAGCTTCCAGACCCTCCACAGATCTCTTGGCAGAGTCTGCTCCCATCAGGCCTGGGGAAAACCTCCTGGCAAAGACATGACCCATTTGTCTCTCTCCAGGCCTTTCCAGAACTGCCATGTATCTGCGGAGCAGATGGGAGAGTGTGCTTGTTGACTGCTGGCTGCGTTACCTCGCTCAATAAACATTTATGGAAGTTCTACCTCAGCCAGGCTCTATGCTCCATTGTTGTGTGTACAAATGTTCCTGTGTTAGCCTGCCCAAGGTACCAGTACTATCTGTCACAGCAAACCACTCAAAAAGGGTGGATGTTGAAAAGGCATGGACAAACCAAACAGGGCTGGCTGAGGTGGTCAAGAGAGAAATGTCACACTCTGCCTCTCTACCTCAGTGCTTTGCAAACTTGGCTGTGCACATCTGTGTCTGGGGATCTTTGTTACACAGCAGGCTTTGACTTCACAGGTCTGTGTTTCTAATCAGCTCCCAGCTATGCAGGTGTTATTCACCCAACTATCACAAGGTAGAAAAAGGCTCCTCTGAGTGTCATGTCAAGGTCACACAGGCAATGATGTGGAGGTGTGTCTGTGAGGGAAATAAATACAGGGAACTCACGTTCATCATGGACCTATACTGAAACCCAAAATGTCCTTAAATATATATTTGGGAAAAAATGGGATGACTGGGGAGAATAGGGTGCCTTGGGGCAAGGAGGAAAAAAGAGAAGTAGGAACCATAGGAACCTAAAGAGAAAATTCAGGAAACTATTTGGGTTCCTTATTTAAATTTATCCAATTCTTCTAAGAAGGTGTTTTAAACTCTGATGGGTTAAAACCTTAAATTAAGAGCCATGAAGTCACTTGTCTGAGGTCCCATAGCTCAAAGGAAGTTTTGACATCATGTGCCCCTGTCTTAAAACCCACACCCTCTCTCTTCTCTTAAGAGTCTCCTCATCTAGTGGAAGAGGGGGGAGGAAAGAATGTAAGAGCCATGGTGGGGAGAGAATATTCAGAGACATTGCCCCTTTCAGCAACAATACACAGGGGGAAGGAAAAAAGTAATGAAAAACTAGCTACGACTGGTGCAGTTCATACCCCCTAACCTATGCACTGATCCAGTATGCACACCGAGGAAGGACCCCAGTGGGTAGGGGACAGAGGAGGGAAACAGGGACACATTCACAAGATTTGCTCATACAATGTATATAATTATTCATAATAAAGTTTTTTTTAAAAAAAGTCTCCTCATCCAAGCAGGCTGCCTTTGGCCTGGAAGAGACCTTTTCAAGGGTCTTGGATTTAGAAGTGGGAGGGATGCTCACATTACCCTTGACCTCAGTAAAACCCAATATGCAATTCTCTACTCTGAAGCATCACTCCAAATTTTAAAAACATGACTATGGTTAAATTCTCCACATAGATGTTGGGAAAAAGAACACAGAATTAGAAGTTTTGCCCTCCTAGCAAGGGCCTGACAGCAATGAACAGGTATCAATATCTCAAAGGCAATGGGTTTTTGTCATGTCAGACCAAAAGAATAATAATGATAAAGGCCAAGGGTGAAATACCTTCTATTATGAGAAGAAATACTGTAGGGCTGTTCACCAAGAGGCCTTTGGCTCAGCCCAGCTGTCGCCAGAAAAAGAACTTGTGACTTTTGTTGCACAAGCCAGCCAAGTATTCAAAATATATTGGGCTTCATGGTTAAAGAATTATGTTTATTGTTTCTTCTAATCAATTTTCCTTCACAAAATAAATAGTGATGTATCATTCTTAACTTCTCGTAAGAAAAGATTGTCAGAAACCTTATAGATAAAGAATGTGTGAAAGAAAATTGGGTGTAGAGGGGGACTTAACCCTGGGGGAGGATCTATAGCCACTCTATACTCCTAGGAAATAGTGACCTCGAAAAAGCACCCGTGATTTCTCAAGAGAACGATTACTTAACAAACTCTCCACAATAACAATGAAGAATGGCCTGCCAAGCAATCTAAATAGAAAAGGAGTTAATATACATCCCATGGTCATGAGATCATTAGCCAAGGGAGTCCACCACTAAGGTCACTTGGTCAACCCAAATCAAATTCCCACAAAACAATATTCAGATTAGCAGCCCTTATAAGGAAAGAAGGCCCTCCTCTAATTTGCTGCCCCACTGGCATTTATTTTTCTATAAAGCAAATAAAGAAATCAAAATGACAAAACATTCCATCCTGAAGTAGGTTTTAATGTGCTAATCTAGCCATAGCTTTGAATTGATAATAGGATTCTCTCTGTGTTTTATATCTAAGTCCAATGAATCTCTGATAAGAACTAAGACAGAAAACCATCTAAATTATTCCCATCATTTCCTCATTTCCATAACTGTAGCCAGTCTTGGGCAGTTCTCAATCTTTTTCTTCCCATTTTCTCAGGAACGTTGCTCAATGGAAAATCGAAGCAACAAAAATGAAGAATTCTTAATGCATCATTAGGCCTTTGAAGCAAGAAAAGAGTGTGAGAGACAGACTGCATCAATTAAAAGAGAAGGGTTTCTGAATAAATGTTCCATCTCTTGATTGTTAAAACTAAACTCGAGCCATTTCTCAATTGGTTCTTTCACATTTCACATAAAAGATGAAGGCTACAAAATTCACAAAAGTCATGCATTAAGAAGAAATGTACAATCAGAATTTCTAAAATTCATATATTCTTTTCAAAGCTGTTGTGCTGACATTATCATTGCTAGACATACAACTTTAATGGGTATAAAATTCATTGAATTATTTTATCAATACGTAAAACTTTTACTCATTTTTTATTGTTATGTTAGAGGTGGGTTTTTTGTTTGTTTGTTTTGAGATAGGGTCTCGCTCTAGCCCAGGCTGACCTGGAATTCACTATGTAGTCTCAGGGTTGCCTTGAACTCACAGTGATCCTCCTACCTCTGCCTCCTGAGTGCTGGGATTAAAGGTGTGCGCCACCACACCCAGCTGTTAGAGGCATTTTTAAAGATTCTTATGATTAGAACTACATACAACAAAGTTTCCTTCTGTTTGTCTGTTTCTTATTCATCTAAAATATTTAGAGATGTAATTCAATTCTCAGAATGACCCACTGTAGATGGAGTTTTATAGTCACCAAACCTGCCACAACCTTCTGCAATATCCTAAATTAAACATTTTATTTTCTGATTGAACAGTCATCCCAATAACGGTTACAGTGAGCTGCATGCACACAGCTGTTGCATCTGTGACTGGAGATCTTGATGGACACATGGAGATGCCAGCTGGTCTGTCCCTGGGACCCAGAGACTGTGCCGATCTCACCAGGGATCATTGTTGTTTAGCTCTGTGTAATATTCTCATCACCTTAGGTGGAAAAAGATGGGGGGTTTCTATGGAGTTATTGTTTTAATAGGACAATACCTAAGGACTTTTTTCCTGTTGGCTGCTGGCTCTCACAGGTCGTGGATACTCGTCCCAATATGAACAACATTCCAGGGATAGTTCAGTCAGAATGTCTCCCAGGATTCTCCCTCAGACATTACCCATCATTTTCCCCAATATGTCTGAACACCTGCATCACCGCATTCGAGGTGTGTCACATGTGCCATCTGTCTGTCCCACTGGATTAGGGCCCTCAAGAGATGAGGGTCGGTTTATGTGTATGTTTTGTTTTTATCCCTGAAACCCACTCTGGCCAGAAAAGGAATTATTCTCAATAAATAATTACTAGATAATTAAGACATGGCTATGCTGGGTCATCTTTCCATTCAGTTCCTCTCATCATGCCAGATTGAAGGAAATGAACCAGTACCAGTGGTGGTAAGTACCAACCATTTGGATTCCAAGGCTGTAAAAAGCATTTATAGGCATTGCCTCCAGCAATCCTTTCAAGTCCATGGTGGGTAAGAAAACCTCATTTCCTATTTCACACAAAGGAACTTGGGCTTGGCTGGAATATTATAAAAGCAATACTTGCATCTGGGTCCTTAGACACCAAGTCCAAAACTGTTGCTATGGAATACAGCAGCACCCCTTTCTGGGAGCTTCTGGAAAGAGAAGCCCCTCCATCCACCTCACCAATGCCTGCAGCAGGAAGAGAGGCTAACCCAGAGCTAGGATTGCCACGGTCCTGTTTCTATGCCCTCACTGTTATTTATTACGACTCAGGTTCAGTTTTAGTCCTGTCCAGGATTGAGGCAACCTGAGGACTGATGGTTGGTAAGATGCCAGGTGCTCACATCTGGAGTCATGAAACTGAAACAATAGAGAGGCTTGTGTGCTTTGGAGGCATCACTCCATGTAGTCTGCACAGCAGACTCCCAGTTACACAGAAGGAACCTGAGCCTAACAGAGAGGGGAGAACCTTGAAGGTCATTTCTGCTAAATTGTAGAGCTCATTGAAAAACCTCTTCCTTGGACTCAGAGCTGTGCTCTCTGCCAGTGAGCCATCCAACCTGATCCACCCACAGGAAGACAGTGTTTTAAACCTTATGAGCTAGGCAGGGTGACTCACATCTGTAGTACTAGCACTAGGGAAGCTCAGGCAGGAGGCTTACAAGTTTGAAGGGATATACAAACCCTGTCTCAAAATCAAACAAAACCAAACACACACACACACACACACACACACACACACCATACACACACACACACACACCACATATACACACACCACATATACCACACACACACACCACACCACATACACACACCACACACACACACATGCACCAAACACATGCAACACACACACACACACACACACACGGAGAGGCAGACAGACAGAAACACTAAAAACTATGGGCTATGACTAGAAAGAGACAAAAGAATAGAGAAAAAATAGGAGAGAACAAATTTTTCTTGAAAAATGCCCCAGTGAGAACCAGTTCTTTATATGATAATAAAAAATATACCTTACACACCTCACACTTAATTCTAGGATGTAATTTTTGTATCTCTGGGTACCTTGTAAAATTTTTTTTCTTTAAATTTGTATGTATTTGAGAAGTACTTTTCTCTCTAGCTCTAACAATGAATGTAATTTTGTGATTATCTAGATTTGTATTTCAGTGACCCAAGCTGTTCCTTTACATTCATTCCAGTTGTATGGAAACCTTGTCCCATCTATCCTGTCCCCTGTGTATGTAAACCTTAGGTGCATAAATGATGAAAAAGTGGACATCTACGAGCCCATGAAAGGAGTCATACTGATAATGCATTATCTTTCAATGTCCAGTTATCCTGTTGTTGTTAAGTTATAAATTAACGAAAGTAGAAAAACCACATCACAATGCGCTCTCTGGACGCTAAAGCCAAAAGCTACCCAGTCTGACTACAGTGGAGTGATCTAATTTCTATGTCAGTCCTAACTCCTTAATAGAGTATATTCTCTCTTGTTGGATACGGTTTTACTCAAATATGAGGAAAACTATACATTGTTAACATGTAAATAAGTAAGTAACATGCAAATTTAGTTCCCTTGTGTTAGACTTTGGTGTTCCTATATTTTTAATTCCAATTTAGTTGACATTTTAAAACACCTGGATGTGTCACAGTGACATCCAGACACATTCAAAAGTCCAGATTTTGAAATCCTCAACTAGATTCTAACATTTGTCATTATTGGAATGAAATGGTCCCTCAGCCAGGCCACTCTGAAGGCTTCATGGTGACTCCTGGAGGTATGTGAGTGCTCACTGCAACATATGGAAAGCTCTGTTTGATGAAGTTTATGTTTTGCAAGCCACATGCTAAATACATGTAAATAAATAATCTATTTTTGTGTGAATACCACAAGTATCTGTGGTTTGCAGCAGACTTCTTTTAGAATGCACTGAGAGAACATCACTTTCTCCTTGCTCATAGCTTTTCAATAGAGTTGTCAGGTCAGGGTTTCTGATAGCTTCCAAGGTATGTGGGTCTGTCTTAAGTTGACAGTCCATATTTCCAGAAGTGGGCCTCATGGGTCCTGTGAAAAGTAACATGTGGGTTCCATATCTTTCATTCTGCCACCATTCCTGTGAATACCTAGAAAAGATGTAATTACAGTAACATCACTTGACCTTAAAATGGAAGGTTTTTCAGGATTATGTAGGTGGACTCTATCTAATCATTTGAGCTCTTCCAAAGCAGAGCTCTTTCCAAAAATAGGAGTTCTTGGAGGCTTCAAGTATAAGAAGAATTTGACCTAGCACTGCTGGTTTTAAAGATGGATGGGTCCTCAAACCAAGCATGTGTCTCTGAAAGCAAGGAAATGGGCAGCCCAGTTCCACAGCTCCATGGAACTGGAATCTCCCTAGAACTTCTAGTTAAAATCTCACATAGCAGGATTCTAAACAAAGTAAACCAAATCTACACAGACTTCTGACCAACAGAAGTTGAAACAATGAGTTAGTGAATTTGAAGCCACTATGAGTATGCTCATTTGTTCAATCAATGAGAGAAAAATAACACGGGCCCATGACCAGCAGTGATCCTAAAGGTGGATTTAGAGAATGATTCATTCACACCAGCCATCATTTCCTTCTTGTTATGAATTTGTTAATCATTGGGCTTCTAAGCCAAGCAGGGTGAATTGGAGTCTGCCTGAGTTCCCTATTAGTCAAACAAATCGACATGAAGAGAATATGATGCAAAGAAAATGCTGAGCTAACATTCCAAGCAGCAGAACCTGAGCCCTTCTCTCGAACATTTCCAGCACTATCCCTTTAATGTATTTATTGCATGTATGGCTCTGCAAAGCAAGAAAAATCCTATCTTCCCTTAGCCTGACTTCTTTGAGTTATTTATCAAGAGGATACTTTAATTACCATTGTAACCATGAAACATTTAACAGTTTAAAAACTAAATACAGAATGCAAAAACCACTGACTTGGAGTCTTCCCTTTTCTATTTTTCAAATAATAATACTTAAAGCTATTAAATATTGCTAGTTACAGGTAAGAATTAAGTCTTTAATTTAAAAAATATGGAAGACTGTATATTCACTCAGTATAAGACTGTTTAAACTGTACCATCTATGATATAAGAATGAAGTTTTGCAGCCCAGGAACAGGCTTTCGGATGACTGCACGGCTGGTGTTGAATCCAAGGAGATGTGGAATATGCCTGTACTGTACCTTTGATGTTCTTTGGCCCTACTGAAAAAGCATTCCATGACCCCAGTGTACTGGTACACACCTATAATCCCAGCACACAGAGACTGGGGAAGGAGTCAGACTGCGCTACATAGAGGGACCCTGTCTCAAGTCAAACCATCTACTCATCCATTGAACTAAGGAGGCCAATACATGAAATTAAAGAAGTAAACTGTATACTAAATTTTGTCTCTAGGATGCCTGCTACTGGAGATTGTAGTTTTATTTGTTGAATCCATTGCAACCATGTCTCCTAATAGAATGCCAGCCCAAGAGGGCAAATGAATCTGCCCACCTCTCCACCAGTAGGCTTCCAACATTGAGATTGGTACAAAGCAGTTGCTCAAAACTCACTTGTTGAACCAATAGATAAACATGATGAGAACAGAGGTCAGCATCCAGCTGACGAATCCTTACATACTCACTAGGTTACCAAACCTCTTTCCTCTAATCCTAATTTTCCAAGACATCTCCTTCTGTACATATGCAACAAACACTACTCAGCACTTCAGATAATCTATGACTTCCTCAATGAAAATTCATGTGTTCATTTTTTCATTTATTAATTCCATAAAGGAGCTAATGATGATGAGGAGAGAGAAAGAGAGAAAGAGGGAGAGAGAGAGGCAGAGAGAGAAAGAGAGAGAGAATAGGGATCTGGATTATGAGGAGTTTTCAGGACATTGTTAAGTATGAGATTTGGGGAGGAGGAAGAGATGAACATCATGGGAGGACCCAACACAATGCATTATGCTCTGATGATCACTTAATATTACTAATCTAGCTACATGTGAGGAAAAGGTGGGCCCAGATGGCCAGCCCGGAAGCTCTGGGAGACAGTCATGTTCTTCAAGCTTTACTGTGCTCTTCTGTTACTCAAATTAGGTGGCCAAATAACTTTGTTAGAAAACAGGATTCATCCTGAAGGCATGATAAGCTACTGTCCCCTTTTCCCAGTCTGTCCCACAGGTAAAACCAGGGTGTGGTGCCACTACAAAGAACTTCAGAGACCACTCATTGCTGTTGATTCAGGGTATGGAATAGAATGCTCCACCTTAATTTCTTCAACACTGGGCCAATTCTTTTCTCCTCAACTCAGACTCAATATTATCTACCACTGACTCTCGTGTGAGACAAACTAGACCATAATTACTCCAAAAGTTAAAACATGCTGTCTCAAAAGAGTGAAAAGCACTTGCAGGAAGCTTCTCAAGAATGCCACCAAGCCAATGCAGTTGAGGTCATCTGCCTCACCTCCAGAATATCCCATGAGTTTTCCTCAGTAACCACCATGCTTTCCTGTGAAAGCTCCAACCTTTAGACCCACACAAGTACACAAGGAGAAGGGACAAAAGAAGGAAAGAATGGAATCAATAGAAAGGAATGAAGTATAAAGGCATTTAGGTGAATTAAAGGAGCAACTGTGTAAGAGAAGGAAGGAAGGAAGGAGGAAAAGAAAAGGAGAAAGGAAGACTAGGAGGAGACACATTATATCAGTTACTTTCTCACTTCTGTGAACAAATTCCTGACTAAGAGCAACTTAGGGAAGAAGAGTTCACTTCATTCATTGGCTTATGACTCTGAAGGGTAGTCCAGCATGGCAGAGAAAGCATGGCAGGGGTAGGAAATAAGCCTTACATCATCACATCAGTAGGGAGGAGGTAGATAGAGAGGATACTGCACTGGAGCCTGCTGCTAATAACCTAAAGACCTGCCCCCAGTGACACACTTCTTCCAGCAAGACTCCACCTCCTAAAGGATCCACAACTGTCTTGAACAGCACCACCATTTGTGGCTTAAGTGCTCAAATACATGAGTCTATGGGGAACATGTTAAATTCAAACAACCCATAAGTCTACAACCCAGTGTAATACAAAGACTAAAAAAGACATGGTGAGGCATGCAGAGGAGAGAAAGTGCATCCTGTTTGGCTCCCACAATGCTTTGGTCAACAAAAATATCTCCTTCAGTAGAAAAATTTAAACTTGGACTTTTCTCAGTCTATGGTGCAATGAAGTCACTGAGTGATGACTGGGGAATGTGTAGTGACACCTTTTCCTTCACTGAGGCCCAGCACACAGAGTTGCAAGTTCCCCTAAAAATCCTGTAAAGAGAAGCCCCACACTGCTTCCTTGGACCCTTGAGTACTCCCCAATTGAGTGGTTTGTTTCCCCTTTGTCAGTGCAATCAAACCTTTACCATCACTTTGCTCTTAACAAAGTTCCTTGCTGTTTCATGACTTGTGTGTGCCTATCTCAATTCTTTGAGTAAGATGCCAAGAACCTGGAAACACTCACAGACCACCATGAATATTCTCATTCAAAAGTTGATTGCATTTGTTTACCTGTACAGCTATCTCCCTCACAAAATAATTTCCCTTTTAATTAACAAACAGTAACTGTATATATTACATGACTCAATTCCTCAGCAGACTCTATCTCAGTTTGAATTTCTAATACTTGCTATACCCAGTTCTTAATAACAGGCACTTCAGAAATGGATGTAGTAGGCATGAATGAATTAACAAAAGATATATTTGGGGATTTTAAAATGAGGAAATTATAGGACTTTTTTTTCAGAACAATGCTGGAAAGAAAAATGGTTATCCATTAAAATGTGAAATATACAACTAAAGGCTCAGAGAAATAATGTTATGCGCCCATCGCACACATAGCCACCTCCACTGTAAGAGCAACTTGCTTGTTTGTTTTTTCATTTTTCTCTGTACTTAAGGACACATAGGAATTCTGTATCCTTACATGGATTCCATTTCCAGGTAATCCTGACTTCACTGCGCCATTGCACATGAGATCAGCTTATTTGTGTAGAAAGGAAAAGGCACATTCAATCATTGCAAATACTGTGTGTACCTGGTAAGCATAAATGGATTTTTTTAGACACTCATGTGATTGGCTGATTGCTTCTAGCCACCACATGTTTGGCTCAGCTGTTTGGCTGGCATGCTACTTTCAGAGACTCTTATTACAGTTATTAATTGTTCCCTTTATCATATGAATAAAGCAGTCTTCACAAAGACTTCAAGGTTAAGATAATGCACAGTAGTTATAAAGTGAGTGAATGCCGATGTTTGTCTTAAAATGTGAATAACTTAAGTGTCTGCTAAATTTGATTTGAGCTTTTTAATAAAAAAATCCCATTATCCCTCTCACATTCATAAGATTATCCTTTGAAACTTTGAGCAGCAGAAAACAGTGTTTAGGCTAGCAAAATTGTCTCATAACGTGGAGTATTTTGTTGAAAATTTGGTTTGTTTAAAAGTAGCTGGGAAGGGAGTTTGGGATCTGTCCATCTATGATTTCCGCTACATGTTGTGGAAGCTGCTTAGCCAGGTGAGTGGCCACTTTCCACTGACTTGGCTTTCATTATTTGCAGGCACTTTCTAATCCTATGGATTTTACTTTTTCTTGCATACAGGAAGGTCGGTTTTATCCCCCACTATATCTATAAGTCTTAAGTTTTTTTTCCTCCAAAACGGGATATACTATACAATTTAGCTATTCATTTATGCAAATGATGGTAAACAGAATTATAAAGACAGATAATAAACAGCAAATGAGGTGATTCAGTTTCACGCTTTATGTTGTCAGAGATCTGAGCATGGGTTAGTGTTTCCTATTCATGACTTTATATTACCAAATTACTCCCTGACGCTGTCTCAGATGTGCTTTTGTCTGCAAATGAGAAGAAATAAAATACCAGGACATTAACGTTAAATTACAATCGTTAATGGTGTAAATACGAAAATAATTACTGCCTCATACCATCCATTGTTATGGGTTCATTACTGAAGTTCTTGTAAAGCCTCAATTTTCTGGTTACAATTATTTTTTTCTCTTTTATTTTTGTCTGGCTATTTTTATAGCCTTGACAGTAGTTTAGCAACATTCACCAGTTACACAAGCCATTTAATCCTGCTCAAAGCTTCATTTAAACTTCATTTAGCTGCATTTTATTGTGTATGTTTGCCTCTTCTTTCTGACAGTCAAAAGGTACTTCTGGATAGGTGCTGGAAAGATGCGTCATGAAGATTATCTAAAAGTCAACTTCAGAGAGAGGATCAGACTTACTTGAGCATCCGCCCCATATAGTTCCCCGTATTATTAAATAATCAAATCTATTGCTCTCTAGCCTCTAAAATTTTAGCTTCCTTTTTTTTTCTTTTCCTTTTTTGATACCTTAAAAAATAATTTTATAATGAATTTTATGGCCTATCAGGCAGGATGCTTTAAATCTCAGCTCTCTTCTCTATCTATTTCCGTTCCAACTCTAGCTCCTACCTCATCCCTGTCTGGCCCATGTCCTGCCCCTAGCTGGAAGGAGAGAGACCCGGTCCACCCCCAGCACACTCGCAGCAGGCCCTTGAGGAGAGGCTCTTCCAAAGCGCGCTTTTGTCTGCGCAGCTCGCGAATCTCTGTCAGCGCCGGCGGGTGGGCAGGAACTCAGAACTGTCAAAAGCTAGAAGGGGGCGGGAAGGAGGTGACTGCTGGTCCAACACACACACACACACACACACACACACACACACACACACA